>JANTPZ010084881.1:0-14292 GCA_025593235.1 Vachellia pachyceras
TTCAGCACCTAATATCTAAGTATGAAACTGCTATTTGAAGCCCAAGTCAATCAGTCCCACGCACTTGTGACCCCAGGACCATATCCTCCAGCATACCCACCACCAGAAGCCCCATACCCGCTACTGCTATTTCCCCCACTGTAATAATCAGAACCAGCTCTGCTGTTAAAGCTCTCTCTTCGGAAGTCACGACCACCAAAACGACCCCCACCTGATCGACGGTTTCTTCCACCAAAAGATGATCGAGCAGCGTACCTTGAGAGCCAAGCAGGCACTTCTTGATTTGCTTCTTGCATCAGATCTGCTAAAGCCCTTGCAAGGGATGCATTGTTTTCGTTGAAGAATGCAGTTGCAAGACCCTTCTTTCCTGCTCTTCCTGTCCTTCCAATTCGGTGTACATAATCATCAATATCATTTGGCAGATCAAAGTTGACCACATGGGCAACATGAGGAATATCAAGACCGCGTGCAGCCACATCAGTAGCAACCAATATGGGGGTGTTGCCACTTTTAAATGACCTTAATGCCATTTCCCTTTCCTGCAGGTATGCCAATGAATAATGAATCATGGATAAAACAGGCACACGCAAACAACAAATTCAATACCTAGCTAACAATAACAAGAGAATGAGTAAATGACAGATATGTCATCAAATAAGGAAAACAAGTCGATAAGCAGTACCCCATAGTACCAATCAATGACTAAATATCGCTGTAAGAACCCATGAACCACAAACAGTAGCTGGGTCATAAGGTATGGTCACATGTGATCCGATTACAGAATGAAAAGTACTACCTTCAGCAATGAACCAACATGTGCAAACATGAATATATCAATCCAACCAAGCATGGAAAATATGAAAAGAAATTAAAGATATTGGTCACATTACATCAAAGTTCAACCTCATATAAATGATGGCATAAAAAAGATGATTCACTAATTTAGGAGAATAGCACATAGAATGGAAGGAAAGAAGGGTATGATATGGATCAATTTCCTCCCTATTTGTTTGGAAGGAAATGGAGGCAGAGGTGATAGTAAATGTTATACCAATATAATTGACTAACAATCCACTGTTTAGTTTGGAGTTTTGGACTAACAAGGATGCTCATTATCCACAACCTAATCGAAAGGCCAGCAGAAGAGCGGTGGTTGAGGGAGAAGAGACTGCATCTGGTCTGGGAAACTTCACACAAGCATCCAAACTACCCACTCCAGGGAATAAATAAATTCAAGCCTACTCTTCAGTTCCAGAATAAACCAGACAAAACCTCTTATCCAGTAAGGAGTAAAGAAATTTAACACACCAGTACCAAGGCAAACTTCACTTTACAACATACCAACCTGTTGTGTCCTATCCCCGTGAATAGTGGTAGCTGGAAAACCATTCATGCACAGCCAGTGTTCCAACGAATCAGCTCCCCTCTTTGTCTCCACAAAAACTAATGTCAAAGCTTGCTGCAAAAAGCAGAACCATACCTCACACAGTCTAAGATGATGAACAAAATAGAATCAACTTTCCAAAAGAAAGGAAATGCACAAAATTACAGAAGCCCAAGATCATAGACACAATGATACAAAATGCTATTACAAACAGACAAGTCATGGGCAGAGGCAAGCCACCAGAGCTGAGAAAATGGGAGAGGTAGAAATAAAGCAAGAGAAGAAACATCTAAAAGATGGAAGACACAAGAACCGATAACTGTCCAAGGTTATTAGTTTACACTCACTTTGGATGCGTTGTACTGAGTTATGCTCATTGCCTAAAGATTGCCAGTAAACATGCATACTGAATTTTATGCAAGTGAAACACATAGTTTCATAGTACCTTTCCCTGCACACCATTTGCCCTCTGAGCATGAAGAAGGTCCATGAGGTGACTTCTCTTGTCAGACTCCTGAACAAGTTCAACTCTTTGGACAATCAAATCTGTACTTGAACCCACTCTTCCAACAGCCAGAAAAACATAATTTGAAAGGAAATCTGATGCCAATCTCTGCATATCAGCCAGAAATGATAAGAAATAACTTCAATTAAATATAGTAGTGGTACATTTGAATTATTAACATTCATCTGCAATATTCATACATATCAGCGCACTTATCATCTTATTCTTCAAACAATATTTGTTTCTAAATGCAGTTACTTCTATATAGAGAAGGTTGACGGTGTGATCTAGGGTCCACGGCCTCCTGAGTGCATGTATGTCACTTATAGTTTGACAGGTAAAATGCATCTTAGGACAGTTGCAACTGTCCCTAAGTATATAAGCATACGTTCTTGAGATTCCAACAAACAGCATTAAGTAACAAGAGTGTAATCATTCCAAGAGACAGAAGCAAATAAAGAAGCGAGGAAAAGGATAGTTACAAGTAAGTGAAATTAAGAAACACGAGTTTAATCAAAAACACATCATGTTTGGATTGATGTAACTCAACTTTTGAAGGATATCTAAAGATGAAGTCAAACCTGTATTTCTTTTGGAAATGTGGCACTGAACAGCATAGTCTGTCTGGCACCTGGTGGAGGCATATCCATCTGCTCCACAATCTTCCTTATTTGGGGCTCAAACCCCATATCCAGCATCCGGTCTGCTTCATCTAAGGCTAAATATCTTATCATCTGCAGTGAAACTCTAGCCCTCTCTAGCAAATCCACCAATCTTCCAGGGGTTGCCACAAGAATGTCAACTCCTCTCTCAAGATCTCGCAGCTGCAGAAAATTTAACTTTCATTGGAAACCACGAAAAATCTAAGTCTGTACTGGCAATAAAAAGTACACTTTTTATGGATCATTCAAGAACTAAACTTGTGACCCAGAAGAACATAGTATACATAGCAAACAAGCAATTAGGAATAAAGACAAATAAACGATGGACCTAAGATCATACTGCTCACTCCTCCTTCATTGTTTGTGGTCCCACTATTTCCTCGTTTCTTGCTCTCGTTATTGTTACCCATTTTTACTGTGGGGAGGCTGACACTCAACCCTTTAAGAAAGACTGCTTTTTATTACAATAAGCTTCTTTTTCTTTCCTGTGGGCTCTTTATTTTTTAAGAAGCATTCTGTTACTGTGAATGCCTAATTTAAGCACCTGATACATTTCCTACATTGCACCTGAATCAATTTTTATATTGCAATCCTCATTGAAATCATGTCAGAATCAACTGACACAGCATTGTTTTACTCTTATCTTGACTTTCTTTACATTCTGCTATATCTCTTAGTATGATTTTGGAATCTTAAAACGAACTGAAACTGACAAAACAAATATTATTAGTTGTCCATATATATTATGTTATTGTCCTCCAAATGGATTCGAGTGAACATTTGAATGTAGCATGCGTAAGGCTATATGTTGAGTTACTAACCGCTATTTTTAACTATGCTGTCGAAGTATTAAACCTTAAAACACATCAAATGCCCTTTCAAATCTTGAATACCAAATTATCAAGTATGGACTGAGCATTGCTCAAAAGCCATCACCACAAAATCAAATGCAACAAAGGCTTCACACGCATTAAGCAAGGTAGAGTACCTTCTTAAAAGCATAAACCAGCACGTCAAGTATACCATGATAATGAACCACAAAAGTCATAAGCAGTTATGGCGTACACATTTATTTCACAATCAATAATATCGAGTTAAAGCTGTGGCCAGTCACACGTGTGTGCCAAATGTATATATACCACAAACCTGCTGGTTTATTGGTGCACCACCATAAGCAACAACCACCCGAACCCCACTTTGGTAAGAAAACTTCCTAGCTTCTTCATGTATCTGAAACCAAATCACAACATTTCAAATACATTATATCTCAAAGCAAAACTGCAAATTAAAAGCATGCCGCAATAAACAGTTAATGTAATGGGCTCACCTGCATTGATAACTCCCTGGTTGGTGAAAGAACAAGAGCAAGTGGATACACCGTACGCACCCCACGAGGTGGCCTCTGCACAGGTTGGCCCCTCATAATTCCACTGATGATAGGAAAACAGAAAGCAGCTGTCTTTCCAGAACCAGTCTGAGCACATGCCATCAAATCTCGTCCAGCAAGGGATATTGGTATGGCGCATCTTTGAACTGGTGTTGGCTTCACATATTTACACCTTCTTATATTCTGATTAAGTGCTTCACCCAAGTCAATCTCAGCAAATGTATTCACTGGTGGTGGCACATTCGCACCGTTGGTCTCCACAGGAATGTCTTCGTATGCATCAAAATTGATTCCTGTATTCTCCTGCTCACCGAATGCCTCTTCTGAATTGTCCTCATCGCCAAAGGGATTGGCCTCCCTCTCCCTGCCACGATCCCAACCACTGCCCCTGTTTCCCCATCCAGCTCGGCTACTGCCACCATACCCAACCCGATTCTCATTTCTGGGCATAGTCAAACGTGATCCAGCATTGCCGGATCCGGTACCAGAGGCAGAAGCACGGCCGCTATTTGCGGGGGCAGGGGCTTCTGCTGAAGGTGGACGGTTACGAAGATGTGGAGGAACATAGACTGGGCGTGAAGGAGCTGAAGTGTTGCCAGTTCCCACATTGCTGGCAGAAGATCCAGGACCTGCACCATCAGATGCAGAGCTCGCAGCCAAATCTGCCCATGAAGTTCGCATAGTCAATCACTATTTTTTTCGGAGTCTAGAATTCTCAACAAATTTTCCACAGGAAGTCCCCCTCTTTCAAATAAGGGATAAGATTTATAACTTTAAGCAGCAAAAACAACCCTCAGTTGGAGCAGAAAAAACTTCTTCCAATCGCAATAAAAATTCTTGAGACTCAACCCTGCAATTCAATGTAGTCCTATTAGCGCTCGGAGAGAAACGTTGCAACCCTCTTGACAAATCGATCTCAATAATTTAGATAAAATAAATAAAATTAAAACCGAATAAAAAAAGAAAATGCAAGTTAGTGGCAATGTTCAAATTGCGAACCAGCAGAGCGTAATCAACACATGAAATCAAACCCCATTCGTCAACCGACCCTAGAAAAACTACTGACCAGCGTGCTTCAATCCCCTTAAATTAACTCGACCAAATAACATGAACCACCCTAAAATAAGTGAAAAGGGAAGCACCCTGATCATGACTCAAGAATGCAAACGGTTTAGAGACGAATGGGAAAACCCGACAACGAGCGTGATATCAATACGCGAATGAAGAAACACGGCAGAACGAGAAGTGACGGATGAGATAGATTCACCTGAAATATATTGTAGAGATTAAAACCCTAAATTGATGACGAGACGAAGTGAGGATGGTAGAAGATCAATAAACCCTAAATTGGTTAGCCGACAGACAGCGCTTAAGTGGGAAAATAAAAATATCTTCCTATCCCGGGGGTTCTTTTTTCCTGGGATCCAGATTACCGACGCGGCGTGTGTCTGCGGTCCCCGCGCGGCTTTGATTTCTGTCCGTTTGGTCGATCTGAGGGATCAGAATATGACACATCATCAAGTATTTTTAAAATGCATCCTATTTATTTTAATGTATGTTTGGAAATCTGTTAAAAAACTGGTTTTATAAATTTC
Organism: Vachellia pachyceras; assembly: GCA_025593235.1. Classification (NCBI taxonomy): domain Eukaryota; kingdom Viridiplantae; phylum Streptophyta; class Magnoliopsida; order Fabales; family Fabaceae; genus Vachellia; species Vachellia pachyceras. The sequence goes on from JANTPZ010084881.1 coordinate 5,534, forward strand.
TCTATACTTATACGAAAGAAGTTTTATCTTTTACAATTTGAGATTTGGTTCAAATTCATGATTAGGATTTCTATTTATGAGGTATTCTATGTTGACCGATAATCTGCATCTAACACCACTTTAGCACTATAATCGTGTTATCCATGAGACACCCTCATGTTATTTATGATGACATCTTGTTATTTTGACGGTAAACATAACACTTCGTGTAACATCCTAATTTTTATTTAGAGAATTTAATGATATTTGAGAAATAATTATTTATTTAAAAGATTTAATTGTTTTATGTAAATAATGCTTATGCTAAATATAATCTATTAACTAATCATTTGAATCAAAAGAATATGTTTAATGTGAAATATATGAATTAGAAAAATAATAAATGAAAAAAAAAGAGATTATTTGGTAAAGGAAGAAAAAAAAGGAATAATAAAAAAATATATAATATATAAATATAATTGGGTGCACTTACAATAGGAATATTAGAAAAAAGTTTAGTAAGGTTTACTTTAAAAAGAAAAGGGAAAATAATATATACATATAGGCCACCTGAGACATATAAATATATACACATTTAGAAAAAAAACAGAAATATTGTGTATATAAATATATATTAAATAAACAAAACCAAAAAAAGGGGGAAAAGTGATGCACGTCACTGTGTGTGTATATCAAACTCACGTCAGTGACATAGGGATTATATTTTTGTTCTCTCCTTTTCTGTGGCGGCTGCAGTTGTTCCGTAGGGAGTAGAAGTTCGTTCTAGGATCAATTAGGTAATTAAAACTAATTATTTTTAATTCTCTTCCTTCATAAAAATTTTTTTAAATAATTTTCTCTTTCTATTGATAGTAATATCATTCTAATCAGATGAAAATTTAAGATTAAGATTTGGGATAAATATTGAATTTGATCAAGAACTGTATACACGTTTAAAAAAACAGAAATATTGTGCCTGAAGAAGCAGAGTCCATGAATATCAACTAGGAGATACTTCTCATCCTGAGAATGATAAGATTTATGCTTTGCTTAGAAGCTTGAGGTCACAAATAAGGACTGGGCCATATTCCGGAAACAAGATTTGTGTTGCATGACAAAGACCAAGAAGGCAAAGGAGGCTCTTCTTGCCCACAGTGAGAGACTTGCTGTTGGTTACGGTCTTCTGACCAGCTCTGCCCGTTCTCCTATTAGGGTTATCAAAAACCTTCGTTTTTGTTGTGATTGTCATAATGCTCTAAAGATTATTTCCAAGATTGCGTGCAGAGACCTCATCATTTGTGATGCTGAAAGGTTCCACAATTTCTGTGATGGGGTGTGCTCTTGCGGGGATCATTGGTGAATATCAGGAACTCTGTACTTTCCAACTTTGTCGAATTATCATTCCCCTCCTCTTTGTGCTGTGATACGCAAGTATAATGGAACCAAAAGGTTGTTTTTTGTGCAAATAATTTTTCTTGGACTAGTTTTAGTTAAACTACATTTATAAGATACAAACCATACACTCATGTCCCATCTTTTCAACGCTCAAGACAGTTTGTTTGGTTTCTTAGCCACTCTTACTCCCAGGATGAACAGAGGCTGCAAATCCAAACATGCATTTTTGGAAAGATTAAGACAATTGTTACTATTGATGTGTCTGTAAACATGTCTCAACAACACTACCATCGTGTTTATGACAATGTTGCACATATTTCTGAACTCGCCTTGCTTTTTACTTTCTTATTGGGTATCTGATAATTACTTGACCGTTTTATTTGGGAGTCATTATTCGATAAAACTCACCAAAATCTTGTTATGTAGGCGTCTTGTGGCCTAAATCATGATTGAATGGCATCTGTTGGATAAAGTCAGCAGTAACAAACTTAGGGATAAAGATAATGGATGTTACATGCATGCATCTCATGGTTGCTAAGATCAATGTTTTATATACAGGAGGACATTTGGACTTTATGAGATCGGGCTCTTCTTTGCTAGGAGGAAACATGAAGCAAAACTGTTGGATGTTAATTCAGAGAGATGGAGGTTGGTGTCATTTTGCATTGCAATTCCTTTTCCCACATGGTAACAAAAAATTAATCTTTTCCTTCAACTTTTAATTCACTTATAACATGATCTTTTAATTGATTAGATGCAACTAAATCCCTAAATATTTAACCTACTCATGACTCAACCACTCATCTTTTCAATTTTTTATATCATTATCCTTATCTTCTCCAACTCATTTGAGTCATCCCACATGATAACAATGGGTAGTAAAAGTTGTGAACCAGAGAATACAAAGGACCTTTGTATTCTCCTATCCTTCAAGTGGTGTTGAGTTGGTAACAAGTTTTGTTACCCATTGTTGCCATGTGGGATGCCTTAGATGAGTTGGATAAGATAAGAACAATGATATAAAAAGTGAAAAGATGAGCATTTAATATGCGATTTAAAAGTTTAGGGATTGTGTTACATCTAATAATAATAGATAAATCGAGTTAATAGATTAATTTTTCTTTAAATTTAAAAATGATAATGAAATGACCTCACTTTTTTTTTGGGCCCCGATGATAAGGGTGTGCTGTCTAATCTAAGACACCGGCCAACCAATGAATTGAAACCGAACGCGACTAAAGCCCACGCTCCCGTCCGCGATTGACACTTGACTAAAACCATCATTCTCGATCCGGGAGCCCCACCTTGGATTGTGATTTTCAGTTTTACCCCGGAAAGGAGTGGTGAACAAACAAATGCAAGCCCCCAGTGAGGCTATTCACACTTTGGTTTCCCCACCACTCTTGCCTTGGCTCTCTCTCCCGGGGACCTCCCAAGCAAGAGCAAAAAGCTAGACGGAAGGGTTTTCTTAGTGAGATCTAGGGTTTGGATAAAATTTCGAGGGACATTGATCCGTTGTGTTGTTGGAGGAGGAGGAGAAGGTAAGCATGGATTCGGTCCCTTCGAATTCCCATGGAGACCTCGACGAGCAGATTGCTCAGCTTATGCAGTGCAAACCCTTGTCTGAGCAAGAGGTACTTTGGTTTTCCTTTCGAATTATCCTACTTGACATGCAAAATGTTTCCTCTTTTGATTATCTAGAGAGGGCAAGGGGTTCTCGTTGATTCTCGGGAAATGTGATGGATCAGGACGATTACTGGGACCTTAATACGGCCAATGGCTTTTCGCGTTTGAATTGTACGGGCATTATCTTTAAGTTTGGCCGAACTTGGTTTTCGGTCATCGACCCTTTTGCTGGATTTAGTACCCATTGTATCGTTTCTGGGTTACTTATAGAAACTAAATTAGATCTCATATTCTTGTATAAAACATGGGCGCCCCTCGATCCTAATCGCTTCTCTATGCATTTCTATCAGAAACGTTAATCTAATTTTGATCATATGGGTTGATCATCTTTCACTTCATTGAAACGTTCGATCAATTTTACAAACGATGACGAGCGGAGTTGATTTTGCCAAAGACCGGTCGTGTATATATGAGAGTGTGTATCATGCTTGCATATTGCATTTGTTGATGGAGGCATGTCACTATCCGATCCAAGTCATTAATCCTGATACTTCCTATTTTGCCTTTTGGCATTTTGAGTACTCAATCAGAATTAGAATTGAGCATAGAACTTCCTTAAAATGTTTTTGATTTGATGCCACTTAATTAAGTCACGACCAGATTTGTTCAAAACATGTGGATGCATGCGTTGTTGCCTAATTTATGCTAGTTAACTTTATTGACCATTTATTGTGGTTGCTGGCAACGGAGTTTGAAGACCTTGGGACCTCTCCAAAATGGCGTTCTCTAACTCAGGCAACAGCCAGTGTGTGGGATTGGTTGCATGATATTTGCTTGATCATCTTTGTGTTACTGCTTAAATCTGACAGTTACTGGCAGCTGTATAATTTTTCCTATTAAATATGGAAGGTATTCAAAAGCTAGAGAGGTCTCCAAACCTGTTGGTTCCTTCAGAGAACCTAGTAATGTACAAAGAATCCTTAAAAGTTAATGCTGCCTTATCACAGGAGATTAATTGAAAGTTGTGATTGGAGTATCATAGTAAATGGTTTATTTTATTATTCAATGATCAAACTCTTATTTCACTTGTCTGTGCATTGTTCTGCAGGTGAGGGTCTTGTGTGACAAGGCAAAAGAGATTTTGATGGTAGAGAGCAATGTTCAGGTGCGTATTGTGTATTAAGTTAAATAATTAAATGAGTTTTCTAATTTGTACGGCATGCTTATCATGACAAGCATTAAAAGCATTGAGGTCAGCTCCCACAAGAATTGTTTGCATTACTAAGCATATATTACAATCTCCTAATTGGTGACCATTTGTCAGCTGTTCTGGGCATTTTATTTGAGATTCTTGATCTTGACTTATATTTTGTAACTTCATCCTCATATCTTGTAGGCTTTAGGTTATAATGATTTGCAATGGTAGCCGTCAGGAAGGGCTAAATGTTTTTTATGGCCATAATTGCAGCCTGTAAAAAGTCCTGTTACAATTTGTGGTGATATTCATGGGCAATTCCATGATCTTGCTGAGCTTTTTCGCATTGGAGGCAAGGTATGTATTCTGAATTGTGCAATTTTTTACAACATAAATAAATTTTCTGAAATTATGGAGGCTGCACATGTTTTCTGATGAGGGAATTGTATTTCTTTTTTGGGGGGGGGGCATAAGATATACCTTGTTTGAGGAATATCAAAACTGCATTTGATCTTAATCTTGGTTTCACAAAACTGGCTTTCTTTATTTTAACTGCGAAAATGACATTGTCACCCAACTAATCACTGGCCATAAAATTATGTCATTATGATGGTTAATATATATTTATGTGTGAAAGAATAGAAAGCTAATATTATAAGTTGACTTTATCACGTAAAACTTTTTGTGAGTTAACTCAATGTTCAAGATTTTCACTTTTACTCAGGCTCTTGTTTTTGAGTTAGTGGGTTGTGACAAGTTAATTTGGGATTAATTTCTTGGGAATTTTTTTTTTTTGGCTGTTTAGACCAGAAAACCATCCATTATAGGTTTTTCTCTTCATTTCCTGTAGCTTCATATATCTAGACACCACTTAATCTGATTTTCTTTAAAACTCCTCTGGGTCATAGATGGCTTAGATTCAAATCTTATTATTACGTATATTTGCTTAGTCTGTCACTTTAAGCATTCTGTAAACTAAAAGCCTTGAATAATAGGAATTGAATCTTATGTTTAATTTGAATACTAAGTGTTATGTGTTCATTGTGGATCTGTTTCTTGGTTGAGCTTTGAATATGGTAGCATTGATTGATATATAGAATTTATCGGCTGAGCACTCATTTCTGGTTACACTTTTTCTTCCCAATCAGTGTCCGGATACAAATTACTTGTTTATGGGAGATTATGTTGATCGTGGCTATTATTCAGTTGAAACCGTAACAGTAAGTATACCCATTTTTCGCAGTTCAAGCTGAATCAATGTAATTCATTTTGGTATTTCTGAATCCTCGAGATGACTGACAAGGATATTATGGACATACCTTAAAGGTCTAAGACTAGAAGTGGCTAGGCTTCAAATGTATTTTTTAATTAATCTTTAATAATTAATTAATAATTGCTATAGGCTTAGAGTAGTTGAACAATAGTTAGTTCACTGTAAGTCGTTTGCTGCCCTCTAAATATGTAGACATTTTGCTAAATGTTACTTATTCCATGTCTCATTGCTGAGAATGGTGGTTTGCATTTTTTCATGGAAGATAATGTGTATGTTTGGAAACTCCGTTGGGAGAAGGGAATTCCGTTGGGAGAAAGGATTTTACGGATTTCTAAATGGTTTTACGGATTTGAAGATGGTTTTTATGGATTTCGACATGGTTTTTACGGATTTTAAGATGGTTTTGTCTCGGTTTGCGTGCTCCGTTTTAGGAACGGAGTTCCCAAAGCACAATTCCTTTCATGTGTGTTTGTGGGGTTATTTTAATTATTGGGCACTACTACATTATCTAGTTATGTGTGGTCATGCTAACTAAGGGTTTGTTTGGAAGCTATTTTGAAAATAGCTTTTACAGATTTTGAGGTAAAACCTAAGTTTTAGAGAATAGGTTTTGGAAAATAGCTTTTATAGATTTCGAGGCAAAACCTAAGTTTTGAAAAGTGATTTATGTTTGGAAGTTATTAGCTTTTACGGATTTCGAGGCAAAAAGTGGGTAGGAAAGAGGAAAGAGAAAGAATGAAAAGTAGGAAAGAGGAAAGAGAAGAAAGAAAAAGTAGGAAAGAGGAAAGAGAAAGAAAGAAAAAGTAGGAATGAGAAAGAAGGAAAAAAGTAGGAAATAGGAAAGAGAAAGAAGGGAAAAAGTAGGAAAGAGGAAAGAGAAAAAAGTAGGAAAAAGTAGAAAGAAAATTTGGGTTTCAAACTGAGGTTTTGTAAACAAAATAGTTTTTCAGAAAAATTTTTATACTTGGTCAAAACCCAGGTTTCAGGAAGTAATCGCAAACAAGCCCTAAATAGGGGGGAACCTAGTGTATATAATTTTTTATAAAAAGACCCAAAAAAAACTAGTATATATGGCTATGCTGTATGTGTAGAGGATCTATTTGCACAATGAGGAATTGCCATAGATTTACACCTCTGGCAATCAACATTAACACAAATATGGTGTGTGGATTTGAAAATTTTAAGTAAATTTTGTTTTACAAATTGATATTAATAGTATTAGAATGCTTAGTTCAGTTTGCTGTTTCTTTGAGTAGAAACATATTTTGCACTGAGGCACTTACTATTTTCCATGCAGCTTTTAGTTGCCCTCAAAGTGCGCTATCCTCAACGCATTACTATTCTGAGGGGAAATCATGAAAGTCGTCAGGTGTGTTCTATGCATTGTCATGTGACTTGTCTAATTAATAATTATTTATACACATACACATCGTATGTTGCAATCAATTCCCTAGCTATGAATGTACTGGCTAATCTTATTCTTGTTGCAACAGATTACTCAAGTTTATGGGTTTTACGATGAGTGCTTACGAAAGTGAGTACTAGGGGTTGTTTGATATATGTGTTCTCTATCTGCTTATCTTTATATTTCTTTTAATTTTCCTTTCAAATACAAACTTACATAGATAATTTCTTTGCAGGTATGGTAATGCCAATGTTTGGAAGATCTTTACAGATTTGTTTGACTACTTCCCCTTGACAGCATTGGTTAGTAATTTATACACTATTATTATTATATGGTGTATGGAATTACTGAAGGATGTGTTCTTCCCCGTGATCAGAGTTTGTGCGTGTTCGTTTTGATCCAATCTAGTAGGCTTCATTTTGAGATGCTTCAGTTTATCTGTATCTCTTTCTTATCTTCTTTTGTAAATGATATATTTCAATTTTGAAGTCTTGTTTCGCTCTCTAAGATTTCAGAAAAAATTTCAGTTTTTCAATTTATCTAGATAATATTGAGATCAGAGCATTCAATTTACAATTCCATTTCTGATATTTTCAACGTTTCAACTAATCATTTTTGCTGCTAAAGTATGATGTTCTCTTCACAGGTTGAATCTGAAATATTTTGTCTTCATGGTGGATTGTCCCCATCTATTGAAACCCTCGATAACATTCGTAATTTTGACCGTGTACAAGAAGTTCCTCATGAAGGACCCATGTGTGATCTTCTGTGGTCTGATCCAGATGATCGTTGTGGTTGGGGTATCTCTCCTAGAGGTGCCGGATATACCTTTGGCCAGGTAATCTAATCTGCTGTATATCATCAGGCTAGTATTGCATTTTACCCAACATCATTAATTTTCGTTGTCTGTTCGAATTGTTTTAACAGGACATATCTGAGCAGTTTAACCACACCAATAACTTAAAGCTTATTGCTAGAGCTCACCAGCTGGTTATGGAAGGATATAACTGGGGTCATGTAAATACTGGATCTCATTTATTTTAGTTTGTTGATGCTTCATATAGAGTAATGTTGTTTGATCTATGGTGCATTGTGCAGGAGCAAAAGGTGGTTACCATATTTAGTGCACCTAATTACTGTTACCGCTGTGGGAACATGGCATCCATCCTTGAAGTTGATGACTGCAAGGGGCACACATTCATTCAGGTTGAGCTTGCCTTTCAAACACCCTCCTTCCCCGCTCAATCATTATTATTAGAATCTGCTGCAGTCACTGTTTTGTTGGTTATATATTGATTATTTTATCTGTTGCTTTAGCATTTAGCGTTCTGCAGCATAGAGCAGGTCGTCATTTGTTTAATTTGCCATTTATGCAGTTTGAGCCAGCGCCAAGGAGGGGAGAGCCAGATGTGACCAGGAGAACGCCCGATTACTTCCTATGATACAACTCTGGTTGAGCTGCTGTTACGAGCGACTCGCCCCTCACTTCCCTGCAAGCACAATGACTTACTGAAATCAGAGGTCATGAATCAAATTTGATCCTTACAGTTTTTATATGTTATTGGTTTAGTGGCATTGCAGGATTTGTTATTTACTTGAATTATACTTGGATCATTCCAAGAGGAGGTAGAGGAGCAGCACGTGATGCTATTATCAGCATTCATGCCATCCAGCAAGCCATGTATCTTTTTCTTTATTATTATTATTATTATTATTATTTTCCAATTTTCTTGGGTTGTTTCTTTCCTCAATTTGGAAGGATTATTTTCCAGGGGATGGATTTATGTAGATGGATGGTGCTCTAATGGTTCATTTAATGATGCTTTATAATTTTTTCCCTTTCGATTGGTGAGAATGTTATAGTAGGTATCTTTTATCTCTAATTT
>JANTPZ010084882.1:0-15804 GCA_025593235.1 Vachellia pachyceras
CAAGGTAATTTTATACCCTTCCATCCCTTCCCATCCCCTCCTATCCTTCCCCTTCCTTTCCCCTCCATCAAACCAAACAGGGCCTAAGCCAATCAAAATTCCCTTCAAATTTTCATTTCTTGCCTTCTTTTTTCTCGCCATTTCTCTACTTATTACTCACATTCATTCTCTCCCCCCTGACAAAAAATTTGTCATTCCAAGAATTCGACACTGCCAAATCTTTTATTGTTCTTTCTCCGCGCATAAATATCGACTGTTATCCAGTTTTGGAAAGAAACGCTGCTGGATTGATTAGGCAGAAATCCTTGTTTTCTTTATTTTCTCCTTTTTAGCTGCAAGACGAGCGTTAGGCGTTTCAATTGATCGATGGCGAATACAACGTCGTTTGCCGCCTCCGCTGCTTCGCTTTACGTCGGTGATCTCCACCCTGACATCACCGATGGTACATTGTTTGAAATATTCTCCGAGTTCAAGAGCCTCACTTCTGTTCGGGTCTGTAGGGACTCCTCTACCGGCAGGTCGCTCTGTTACGGCTACGTCAACTTTGTCTCTCCTGAAGATGGTAATGAGTTCGCTTTTGATTTAAGGATACCCGTTCAATGAAGTTATTGGGTTTTTTTTATTCATGTTACTGGTTTTCTGTGCGGCATTGTTTCGTGCATGGTGTATTTGCTGTCCTCGCACCTGATAATAACATAATATTAATATGTGATAAAGAAATCAAATCAAAAGATCTGGGGACCACTGGTCTCTGTTATCTTGGTCCCTTAATTTAATGTAAGTTAGAGGAGCTTCGCTTGATTGATAAATTAATTTCCCTGTATAAAAAATAAAAATGACGAGAAGCTATTAATTTCCAAGAAACTTCTCCGTTTCGATTTTTCTTGGCCTCTTTGGGCTGCTTTGCCCTGCTTTACCCTGTATAAAAAATAAAAATGACGAGAAGCTCGCATTGTAAGTCGCATTAATTTGTCACAGTGTCGATTTTAGGTTAATTTGGCTGAAACTCAAAATTTAACCATTCTCTAGCGGTTTTGTTTTCTTTACCATGTTTTGGCTTGTTAGAGAGCTATCAGCCATGAACACAAGGTCTCAACTATCCTCTGGCACGTGGCCTCGTCTTCGCTTCGCCTGTGTGTGTGTGTGTGTGTCTAGCATTCTCTCTGATTTAGGTAGATTTTAGAAAAGAGATATCATTTTACCATTGTATTGAGCTGGTTTAAATGGAAAGCTTTTGTTGATTCTTTTAACTGTTGCGCTTAAGAATGCCCATTTCCCATGATATTTGCCCAAACTTTACGGATTAAGTTATATGACATTTCTATATAAATTATAGATTGTGATTTTTTGATCGCTTGGTGAAACTAAAAATACTGAAGATATATACTTTAATTTGTTCCTTTTGGATTCGAGTAGCAATTCGGGCTATTGAGGTGATGAATCATTCTATAGTGAATGGAAAAGCTATAAGGATCATGCGTTCAAATCGTGATCGTGATGCAACTAAGAGTGGCATAGGAAATGTGTTTGTTAAGGTATGTATTTGCAACTTTTAAATGAGATAATCAAATCGTTGTTCTTTACCTAATTCTCTTAAGTTGACTCTTATGAGAAAGTGTTTTTGATACCATGGCAGAACCTGCATGAATCATTCGATAATGTGGGGTTACAAGAATTGTTTCAAAAGTTCGGTATTATTTTGTCCTGCAAAGTTGTCATGTCTGATGATGGAAAAAGCAAAGGATATGGCTATGTTCAATTTCAATCAGAGGAATCTGCAAATTCTGCCATCGAAAAGCTGAATGGCTCTACTATTAAATACAAACAAATGTAAGTGAACTTTGTTTTGTTTATTAGTATGTTGAAGCATTTTTTTTTACCATGATTGTGCAATGAAGAGAATGTTTTTTGGTGTTTTCACTTAGCTTCTGTACTCAATATCTGTATGAAATTACCTCCAAAGATTAAGCTCAATGTGTTTTCTATTTTCCCAGCTACGTTGGAAAGTTTGTCAAGAAAAGTAACCGCATTTTTCCAAATCCTGATGCGAAATATACAAATTTGTATTTCAAGAATTTGGACCACAAAATTACTGAAGAGATTGTACAGGAAAAGTTCTTGTCTTTTGGAAAAATTGTTAGCTTAGTTATTGCGAAGGATGGCAATGGCATTTCAAAGGGTTTTGGCTTCGTGAACTATGATAACCCAGAAGATGCTAGAAGGGCAATGGAAGGAATGAATGGATCACAACTTGGTAGTATGTTTATCCCTTGTTCTACCAAGAATTTCTATTAGCAAAAACCTTCTATTTGGTGGTAATCTCCAGTATCATATGGTTTTGGTTTGCAATAAGCAGGTTCAAAGATTCTATACGTAGCCAGGGCACAAAAGAAGGCCGAGCGTGAGCTTATTTTGCACCATCAGTTTGAGGAGAAACGCAGGGAACAAATCTTAAAATACAAGGTATGCCATGCCCCTTTTGTAACTATTTATCCGGCCGTTTCCTTTTTCAGATGGCTCATTATATCTTTATTTAAGGTCCAGGCATCAAATGTTTATGTGAAGAACATTGATGATGATGTAAGTGATGAAGAACTACGGAATCTTTTTGGTGCATGTGGCTCAATAACATCTGCAGTAGTTATGCGAGATGGCAAAGGTATAAGCAAGGGGTTTGGTTTTGTCTGCTTCTCCACCCCTGAGGAGGCTAATAAAGCTGTGAATACATTTGATGGTAAGTTTGTTATAAGTTTAGATGAATGGATTTTAACATGGTGAATTATTCAGAATAACAATTTCAGAGATCTTCTGTTCATAAAGTTTACGAGTTATACTCTATGATCAGTCTTTTAACATTTCGCATCATCTATGAGGTGCTCTTTAGTGCATGCATATGTAATGGCTATTTGTTTATGGTACCATATATACAGCTGGACAATCTCTAAAAGAATAAAATTCTTCTTCAAATCCACATAGGGTGGCTTTTGAAGTTGTTGTGCAAGAAGTCTGGCGCCATGTTATCAACTGAGTAGACCGTTAATTAAACTTTCGGTCTTAATTGCATGTTACGAAACAAAAAAATGCTCAGTCATCATGAGCTGCTGAAGTTTTTTGGAGCGTGGCATAGTCAATCCTTTAACTTCGTACACGATGAAAAAAGATGTCAATATATTTTATCATAGTCATATTGCTTTGATATGTTGATGCATAATTAGAAATTCTGATTATGCAAATTTGCATCTATGCCTTAATGAAACTCGAATATCTCATGCAATTTATTCCCGTTTCCACTTACGATCTGTGTTGATTGTGCCTTTACTGCGTTTAGTTACCTTTAAGTTGATGTGTGTGTGTGTGTCACAGGATATATGTTTCATCGCAAACCATTATATGTTGCTATTGCTCAAAGGAAGAAGGATAGGCATGCACAATTGCAGATTCAGCATTCACATCGAATATCAGGACTATCAGGATCTTCAATTCCTGTTATTCCTGGCGGATATTCTCCTTATTATTATGCAGCTCCCGGGGCTGTTTCACAGGTTTCTTCTCGGCCTGGGCTAATGTATCAGCCTTTGGGGTTGGCACAAGGATGGAAGCCTAACAGCTTTGCACATCCTTCCACGCCATTTCAGCAGCCACTAGTTCCTATGGTTAGAAAATCTTTTCTTACAAGCTCCATGTATCATTCACTTAAGAAAAGAAAAGGCTCAATGTCACCATTTTCATGATTTTTAATTCTAACTGTTTTCATTGCGTACAGCGCTCAAACTGGAAATGCATTTTTTTTTTGCATGGGATAAATTATTACTTTTTTTTGGTGAAGAAATCATCTTTTGGTAGCGTTTGAGTTAAAGCATAAACAGTTTTGTTCCTTTCGTTCACAGGTTCCCAGTTCTACGATGCAAAATAGGCAAAACAGGGGCAGGATGAATGGGCAAACAATTTCACAAGGAAATGTTCTCTCTGGTACACATATGCCACAATTGCGTCAGCCTTTCCAGTCAGTGAACTCTTCAAAAGAATCAAGTACACAGCAGGTTTGGTTATGTACGCGCATAAAGTATCCTGACTTTCTATTTTCTTAATCTTGATACTTCTGACTTGTATTGTTTATTGATTATTAGAATGTTTTCTTCATGGTCTTACATTCCACTTCAGAAAACATAAAATCGCAGAGTATTGGTTTGATATCTAACATTTTGTGCTTTGCAGCGAGCTAGACCGACGAAATATGTGCCCAGTGGGCGCCAGCCTGAAATGGAGAAAGTATCTGTAGTCTCCTCTGTTGGTAGCTCTTCACTAGTAGGATCATCAGGATCAGAAATGCTGCATAGCATGCTTGCTGCTGCTACTCTAGAGCATCAGAAACAGATACTGGGCGAGCAACTGTACGCTCTAGTCCATAAACTCAAGGTGAAACCGATGCACCACTTTTCGCTTTTGGGGTTAAGGTTGTAAGTTTTTTTTTTTTTTTGATATTTTTAAGGTTGTAAGTTGATTAAAATGATTTGTGTATTTTGCATCTTTGACAGCCTGACCTAGCAGCGAAGATTACAGGGATGCTTTTGGAGATGGATAATGGAGAATTGCTGCTTCTCCTGGAGTCTCCAGAGTCTCTTACTGCCAAGGTGGAAGAAGCCGTGCAGGTGCTCAAGAACTCTAAGACAAAAGTTTCTGGCCAGGATGTACTTCATCCAAATTTCCTTTCAGCCGAAGTTGCCGTCAACTGAATACTTCATCCGGGAGATAGTTCTCAGTTTGAGGAGTGCATGCTGTGGAGGTGGAAATTCCATACTTTTGATTTTGGACTATGAACCTTGCAGCATCTCTTCTGCATTTTATTGCCTTTTTGGACCAGACATTTTTATTCTTAAATCTCGCTTAGGTTGACTTTTATCATTTAGTATTTGTAGCGGTGGAATGATTCAGAGATGGAATTGTCTTGGTAGTTGATTAGATTTAGATAGTTAGAACTCCTTTATTTTCTCAAACCACACATTTATCGCCGCTCCATGCTACAATAAAGTGGAGAATTAATAGTAAGGGTTCATAAAATGATCCAATATTTGATTAGATTCCTTGAAATTTCCATTATATACATTTAATTTTCACTTTCTCGTGCAGTCATACCTTTCTTTTGGACCAAATAAAGTAGTATTTTCGTTAAAGATCAACTAAGAATGGGCCTGCCTTTCCATGCTGAGAACAAAGACAGAGAGCGAAAGAGGGTCCCCTTGCCAAATTCCACGCTGGGGTTGAAAAGCTTCCGTTGGATGACCATTCCACAGTACTTGCTCGATTGGCAAGAGAAGAAACCCTCACCGCCTTTGACTATTCGAGAGGGGGAGAGGGAAAATTATGATCAATTTGAAATCTTATTAACTCCATGCAGTGATACTTGATACCTTATATTTGGTAACGTTTTTAATTATCCACATAGGCTAACCAAACACTTGAAAGAGTTTTTGGTATCGAAATTCCTAGGAATTAATCCTGATGCAATGCATGAATCAAACCAGTCCCAAGTTATCATGCTTGGATGCGATGTCTTCTACCATGCTTCAGCGACCTTAATATTTGCGTTAATAATACCTGTTGAAACCCAGGAAAATGAACATTAAATCTTGATCTTCTATCTTAGCCAACATACTCCTTGTCCTTGATCTTCTATCATCAATGCATGTAACTGGTTAATTAGTAACTACAGATTTACAGTTTCATCAGCGAAACCGTTCCCACATACCTACATTCATCAGCAAAACTCAAAGAAATACTTGAAAACAAGAACAAAATTAAAGAAAATGAAGACAATTTGTCATGATATGTATACACATTGTCTGTTAACGATAATGTGCTTGAACAAAAGTAGTGCGGATTTTATATGGATATATGATATTGATTATTGGTTTGAATTGAAAATTGACTTCTCAGCTGAGGAAATATGAAAAAACCCTCGAAATTAGAACAGTGTTGCTAATGCTGCAACAACCAGGTAGAGAGCATCGCATTTAGTTTGCTGGCTGGTGGTTAGTTTGGGTCACGCGCTAGAGCAAGACCTTCTAGGCGGAACGTGAAACTGATTTTGATAGAATTAGAAATGAAACTGGAAGTGGAATTGGAAGCGAAACTGAGAGTGAAAATGAGATTAAAAGTATGTTTAGTATGCAGAAAGAAGTGGGTATTATTTTAATTCAATATTCATATAAATAATGTGAGAAGACTAATATACTCTCTCACCACAAAAATTTCTCCTTTCCCAAGAAAAATTCTTCCCCTCCCCAACCACCATCCTCACCGCCGGCATCAGCCGATATAATGGGAGCGGATTCAGTGCTTCCACACCAGGGGCGACGTACGTTGGACTCGATAGAGGAAGTTATTTGGTGTGGGAGGATCTGACGATGGTGCTCCCGAACTTCGGCGAGGGACAGACCAAGAGGTTGCTTAATGACCTTCATGGCTAAGTTGAGCCCAGAGAATCATGGTGATAATGGGTCGTTCTGGTTCTGGGAAATCAACCTTGCTCGATTTACTTGCAGGTTTTATTTCCACCGATTCTCTATTATGTACTGCTACTGCTTGTTAGCCACCTCAATGAGAACTTCTGATTTGGGGATTTTGAAAAGCAATAAGCACCAGATTTAGGCCAAGTTTCATTTCAATTTCAAGTTTCTCAATAATTTGCTCGCACCAAATTTGGGGATTTTGAAAAACAAGAAGCACCAGATATTCTCGCATCCTCTGTTACTCCCACCACCACCATCACAGTGCTATCACCGTCCTTGCGCCGGGGAAGGAAGCCGTCGGAGTTAACGCAGGAAGAGGGAGATGACGGGGAAGGAAGGGCAAAGTTGTAAATTAATAAAATGTTGGAGGGTATAATAGGAAGAAAAACTCACTTCCATGGAACTCAAACCAGTTCCATGGAGTAGAGCTGAGAACCCATGCCCCGTTTGGTACATGGAAATGTTTTTGATGGAAATGGAATTGGAAGTGGAACTGGAACTGGAAGTGCGTTTTAAAACTTGTTTGGTAGGATGGAAGAAGTAAGATATAATTTATAATTAAAATATGTATATTTAATAAGAAACTACCAAAATGCCCTTTACCAAAAAAAAATTTTCTGAGCTCCGTCTGGTTCTTTGCTCTCTCGCCTCTCAGCTCCATCTGTTCCAGCATTCTTCTCCCTCTCAAGCTCTCCTCTGTTCGGCTCTCCGGCGCATGGAATGATTAATGCTGATTTCGTGAGATGGTGGCGGCGTGAATCTCTCTCTCTCTCTCTCTGTGCTCTCGTCGTCGTGCGTATGCCTTATAGGGAATGGAGGTGGCTCTGTGTTGTATGTTGGTGACGGCGAGGGTGAAGCTCTCCCTGTAGCCGGGAGGTGTCACAGCGGTAAGAGTGGAATCTGGTGCGTGGGTGGCGAAGAATGAAAGAGGGATGGTGGCTGTGTGAGGCGTGGTCGAGGGAGAAGAAGTGGCGGCGTCCGTGAGCTTCCTCCTCTATGTTGCGTGGTCGAGCCAATTTAAAGTGAGGATTCGCCACGTATCCCGTCGATGGATTCCGCAAAGAATGGGTCAATGGAAGATTGAAGTGCCGTCATCGCCGCTACCACAGTGCCGTCATCGTCCATGCGTTAGAAGTGAGAACAGTAACAACACAGAAGCTGCGTCATCGTCGTCGCCGTCGTCATCATCCTTGCCGTCGCCTTCTTTTCATTTCCATGATCTCATTTCACCGTCGCTGTTGTCGTGGTTGCTTTTCACCAGAGAAGAAGAGTTCATCACCTGAGAAGGGCACAATGGTCTGAAAACTTGGTTCCATGGAGTTGATCCCAGTTCCATGGGGGGAGGGATGGAAGTGAGTTCCAGAAATTGGATTGGAACTGGAATTGACTTCTCACATACCAAACAAACCTATCTATGAAATTGATCCCAGTTCTCACCTCAATTTCACTTTCAACCTGTCATTTCCATGTTACCAAACGGTAACTTAAGGCTCTTGATAAATCTTCTTCTCTTGGAGCAACCACCACCACCTGCTCCATCGCTATGAGCAGTACCATTGCCAGGCAAAGGAGATTCTTCTAATTCTTGCTTCAACTCATATTGAATCACTCCGCCGCTTGCTTCAAATTCCACTTCGACGTGGTGTCCCTCCTGTCTCCGCTCTTGATGTCGTTGTTCACGCGCCCTAATCAGCTCGTGCCTCAGGCATGCATTACTCCACCGCAAGTAAATCAGCTCTCTCACTTCGCCTCCTCTTTCCTTCTTTTGCTGCTCCAACTCCTTCAGAAGCTGCTTGTACTCTTCCTCATTTGGATTTTCTGCATTAATCTGCCAATGGCGATCACTTTCAATGACATGACTAACAACATAATCCAGTTTCTCGATGCAAATACTTGCCGTTTGCCCATTTCTATGTCTAAGATTTTATATATTTATTGAGCTGGTTGCTTACCTTAGACGCAGAAGATTCTTCTGCCGTTTCAAGCTTCATTAGAAGTTCATTCTTCTCGTCCTGCAATTCATACAAAACTCTATGCACCTCGCTGATTTCTTTCTCCAATTTAACGATAACGTTGATTTTTGTCCGCAAGGCATCGCGGCTTATGACAATTTCTGTTTCTTGGGCCTTGATTATCAAAGTTCGCTCGTGGATGAGGTGAGATTGTGCTTTTGATTTTCTCACTAGCTTCTTAACCTTCCTTCGAAGCAATCTATTATTTGATTTCCATTGCTCAAGCTGTTCAATGATGTCCAGATATTGTACAGCGAATGTCTCCAGCCTCTTATTCTCTGCCTCCATTGACGAAATCTCCCTATCATAGAAATCAACGCGAGCACTCTCCAGGTACAGCAAATTTCTGATTTCCATAAGCAGAGACTCTTGCTCTTTCAAATCACAAAAATGGTCAAACTGCAACCGTAACACCAACTCTCTTAATTGAAGATCTTCAACCAGGCTTCGTAGGCCATTAATCTCTTGTTCAAAACACGGGTTGTCATGAAGAACCGAGGTTCCTGGAAGAACTCTGGTATTTTTAGGTGTAGGCACGTCATCTTCCATTGAAGCAAGGCTATGATAACTTTCTGCACGGGTAATCCCTCGATGAATATCAGCTTCTGAGGAGTTTACTCTAGTTCCTGATGAAGAAAAGACCTTAGACAGGCCTTTCTTAGACAGAATCCAGGCATAGATGAAACCAGCGAAAGATACAGCCAAAGGAACACCTGCTTTGAGGATTACTGGCTTTATCACCTCTGTCCTAGATGATGTGCTTTCCATTAAGACGATTGAGGTGTTTCAGCGATGGTAAATGTGTTTCCTGATGACAGCTAAACTGAGAATGCTCAGAAAATTCTGAATTCGAACCTTGCTGTTTTATCAAAAAGGTTTCAATGTTTTATAATTTGGTGCCTATGCGTTATTGCTTGTCCCCTTAGAGGAACAATGATATGTAGCTTTATGACTACTCCACCATCATCTCCCTTTCTTCACGCTCTTTAGAATCGTATTCCTTTCCAGACTACTCAATGCGTCTTTTCCTTTTTAAATTAATGTTTTCCATGTTGGGCTTCTTTTCTTTGACGGTATGTTCAAACAATTGTATAAGCGAATCCCCTCTGCATCACAAAGGACATGAGTCTCACATGGATAATTTCCATTGAGGCCTTGAGGGCTTTTAGCATAATTATAAATTTAGAATTGATAAATGAAGTCTGAACTTTTGAACATAATCCTCTTTTACCTTTTCTTTAACACACACTGCAGATCCAGAGAAGATGCCCCCTACTACGGCCTATCGTTAAGCATCTAAAATAACTACAGGTATATTCTAGCAGGATACTTCCTTACGAGCTGTACTGAACATTTTCAAATGTTTAACTGTTTTTCTTTTTGCCCATCTTCTAATTGTCCTTGTGAAAATTCACATGAATTCTGGTTGGAGCTTGAAGCAATTCCACAAAATTTCTGGGTATTTAGCTGCTGAGGAATTGCAGAAGTCTCTCTAATTCCTTCTAAGACCATCTTTGCATTATTCCAAGCATAAAAAATCTTCTATTTCTTTTCAATTTTCATTTACCATATTACTTGGTGTTTAACAAGACTTAGAATTTTAATTTCAAATCTGAAGCATGAATGTTCATTTTGATCACATATTTTGCAAAAGCAACTTGTACATTTAGTGGTTTCCGATTAGATGCACAATCTTGTTTCTCTTGTATTATAATTAAAATATAAATATCGGAGGCTTCTTTTTATGGACCAGTCATCTTTCCCTTTTTATGGGCTAAAATATTCTGCATGGTGCCCACCAGTTGAAGATGCCCACTTTGGTGCCTTGTTTACAGAGCCACTTACAATGAAGCGTAGACTTTCCCCTTAAAAAGTAAAAACTCTTGAGAAAGTATTTATGCTTCAACTAAATAATTGTCTTCACCTAATCCAATACCGTAATCTAACAAAAAATGATGAAAATTTTGGTTGTAGAGACAGAATGAGAAGACAAAATCATTAATCTCAGAGGGTGTTGAACTTGCTGCTTGACACGTACGTAGGCAGCGTTTTCAAAATCATTGCTTTTCCGGATATCCATTATTTCACTTTGACCTTTCTTGGTTACTTTTGCTGCTCTTCCACTACTTCAATTCCCCTATCTTCCATTATCATCTTCATTTAAGCCTCAATTCTCTTTCTTCTTCATTAAGTTTCTCATGGGTGTTTCAGGTTCCCTCTTTGTTTCATTACTTGCTGTTCTGGGTTTCTCACTCGTCCATGGGGATCCTCTGGTTCCTGCGCTAATGATATTCGGGGACTCTGTGGTTGACGTGGGAAATAATAATCACCTCTTGACACTGGTGAAGGCAAATTTTCCTCCTTATGGAAGGGACTTTGTCACTCACAGACCAACCGGAAGGTTCTGCAATGGAAAACTTGCTATAGATTTCACTGGTAAGTATGTGGTAGCATTTATAAACACATCACTTTTTCCCCTTAACCTTTTCCTTCTAAAGCTGTGGCTCATTCTTTCTCCCTTTTTCAGCCGAATACCTCGGGTTTACCTCATACCAACCTGCTTATCTCAGCCAAGAGGCTAGAGGGACGAATCTTTTGATAGGAGCCAACTTTGCTTCCGGTGCTTCTGGTTACCACGAAGGGACAGCAGATTTATATGTAATTAAGATATCTTAAAAGCATATATTTCCTGTCCAAATAAACATTATCAACCTCCTCTCCTTTTTGTGGTTTTGCAGGGGGCGATCTCGTTGACACGGCAGTTGAAACACTATGAGGAGTATCAGAGAAAAGTTGTGAATATGGTGGGAAATGTTAGGGCCAATGAGATTTTCTCAGGTGCGATCCACCTTATTAGTGCTGGAAGCAGTGATTTTATCCAAAACTACTACATTAATGCCCTTCTGAATCGAGTCTATTCACCTGATCAATTCTTAGACATTCTAATGTCATCCTACACTAATTTCATTCAGGTTTGTTTATTTTGGAGTTGGGTGGGGACAACTAACATCATCATATCGTCATTTTAATTTTACTATTGGATCTCCTTCTAAATTAATGGCTTAATTTGCGGCCAGTTAATTTATATCTTAATCATTTTAGCATGTAATCATAATTGAAACAAGTATTTTGTGATATTAAGTACTGTACTGAGGTCGAGTATGTTCATATAGGCAATCAGAGTGCGCCGCATGTATTGAAGTTATGTGGTGACATATAAAATTAATACACATGGCACATTACGATTGACCACATGGCATACTTAAGTAACCTAATCTAAGTATAGTCCCTTTACAAAAAAATATTTAAAAAGATAACACTTCAAGTGTTTTGAGTTAAATTTCTTTATGTTATACCAAAAAATATTTATCTAGAGATTCTGAATTTTAAAATCATTTTTTAAAAAATAAATTCAAATTTATAAAATTTTTGGAAAATTCATCTGTATGTCTAGTTTTCTTTATTGTTGAATCACATCCCTGAGGTTTTCCCCCTTTTTAGTGGTTCTTTGAACTTTCTATCATTAGATATATTGGTCCCTCACAAATCAGATTAACACTTAAAATCTGCTGCCCTTTTGTCTTCTTTCACTCATTTCTCAACATCTTCTCCTGCCCCAATATTCTCTCATCTTACAAATGGCTTTTCTTTCTTCCAATCTCGGGAAAACAAGAACCTTGAGCATAGATAAAAATGGGAAGGAAAAAAAGTTTAGATTGAAGATTAATTCATTGCCAACGTCAATGGCAGCTTGTGGTTCCTCAAATACTGCAAGGTGTTATAGTTCTGTCGCTTCTGCGACTCATAGCAGCTAGGCGGCGCCGGTGTTGTCGTGCGCTTGGTTTGAGGGGTTACGGTTGTGGTATTGCCTGACGGATCCTCCGTGTTGTTAGGATAGGATGCCCGGGGTGGAAAACTCCTGATGCTGATTCCGTGATGAGATCAATGGAATTTCCGATGGAATTAGTTGGTGACTGAATGGTGAAGATATAGGGAGAGAGGGGTTTGAGTTTAGGCTTAAGGAGGGGAGAACAAAGTAGAAGAAGTCATATAAATTTTCACACAATTTAATTCCATTCAAAAAATTTCCACACAGGTTAAATATTAGGTCTATTTTGGTTGCATCAGGAAAATTTATCATTACATCATAAATAGAGAAATTAATAAATAAAAAATTTAATGATTGGTAAAATTACCATCAGATTACAGTAGAAGCTAGTTTGATAGTCATTAAAAGTCTTACCAGCCATCAATAACAATCAGACCAGTTAATGTTGAGATTTGATGATAATTTTATCAATTTTTGAAACATTTTATTTATTAATTGGGTTTTTTTTGGAACATTTTAATTGGGTTATTTTTAAGAAAATCTTCAAATTCAGCTTACTTACTTTATTGACCCAAGCTGCCTCTTTTGGGCCATAGATCCGACCTTCTTGAATTGGACCTTGAAGTTTAAGTCTTAGGCACATGTAGTTTCTATCAGATATGAGAGTCACAATCTTATCAATTCGTATCTGGTATCAGAACCATGATCCTATGCTCTAGGTAAACAAATTAATTTATTGATTTTCTGAATTTAAATTTTTATTAAAATAACTAGTAATTTGTATATTATTGGTAATGATAAGATTTTCGATGTTACAACTACACAAGATAACAAATTTAGATATATAAAAAGAAACACTGGTTCACAAGTTCGTCTGCATAACAATGTCTTTTAATATTAACATACAACAGGATCTCTATGGGCTAGGAGCAAGAAGGATAGGAGTGACAACATTGCCTCCAATTGGATGTTTCCCTGCAGCCATTACTTTATTCGGCAAGGGGAGCAACCAGTGTGTAGCCAGATTGAACCGCGATGCCATTTCATTCAATAATAAACTTTACAGCACGTCCGAGAGTTTGAAGAGCAGACTCACTCGTCTGAAACTTGTAGTATTTGATATCTACCAACCTCTGTTGGATTTGATTACCAGCCCCAGTGACAACGGTATGTACCTGAAAATAAGCCCCTAAAGCTTATCTACATAATGCTCATTAACACATAGACTATCCTTAAATTCTATAAAATATAAGGAACATTGCAAACATAGGAATGTTAACCAGTCTAGAGGGATGCATCAACAGTCAAATCAAAATTACCAATTTCTAAAGCTATCTTGCCCAGAAGCATGTTTTGGCTTGCCGATGGGAATTCAAATAATCCCATTTGAACTCAAATAAGCGATTATGAAACCTATTTATGTTATTTGGGTGATTTTTATAAAAATCCTGATTAACTGTGATTTTCTCCTCCAACTGCATCTTTCGTATGACGGACAAGAGGGTTGCTCTTACGATTGGAAAATCACAATCAAATTTTATAACATAACTTTCCCCATCTACCCTTCACTTTCTCATGAATTCTCTCCCAAATATTGTTTATAAATATTTTACCTATTATTTTTTAACCGAAACTCTTTAAATAATATTATTTTAAATTATATTTTCTGTATTATTAAATTCATATATTTTTTGTAATTATACAAGTGCAAGTGATTTTAATAAATGAAATCCAAACATAATCAAAATTCTTAAAGTCACTTAAAAAAATGGATAAACAAAAATTACAATTAACCAACATCACTTTTAATCAATATCACTTGTAAAAACCATCTAAAATTCCAGTTGTTCAACGCTAAACCAAATGCGAACTTAAGCTTTGCCTGCAAGATTATACTTACTCTCTCTCCTATGCTGAGAAAACAAGTCACCATTCAATCATTTACACTTCTGTGTGGTCACAGGTTTTTTCGAGGCAAGAAAGGCCTGCTGTGGTACAGGAATAATAGAAACCTCCTATCTGTGCAATGCCATGTCCGTGGGAACTTGTGCCAATGCTACAGAGTACGTGTTTTGGGATGGATTTCATCCATCTGAAGCAGCAAATAACGCCTTGGCAGATAAGCTATTAGCACAGGGAATATCCCTAATCACTTAGGCATTCCAAGAACAACTGAAAATATTGTTTTCTACTGTGCTGGATGCTACGAGAATAAAATAAAGGTCCAATTGGGCAGCTGAAAAGGCAGTGCATACACATGTTCTAATTATAACTGTGCATAATCTATCAAGTAGTAGCAACAGAAATTTGGAAGAATCTATTATAACACAGACGTATTGATTACCCATTTTCCTGAAGCAAATTAAGAGAGTTCAAATCCGGCATTTGAACTGATTGCATATAGAAGCTTTGTTCTCAACGTACTTGCACGTTTGTAGGTTGGAAGCTGTAATTATTGAAAAAATAAATAAATACCTCAACAATCTGACAACTCATAAGAGATGCTTTAATTAGCAAATGCCTTATTTCGAATAAAATGGCTCCAATGACCATAAACACAGCTAATTATGGACTCCTATAATAAGTAGTACCTTAAGAGTATTGTAGCAGGTTGAAGCTGAAGGAAGCCGCTCAACATCTTGTCCTCCAAATGTCGCCCAAAGAGGGGCATCACTAGCAACCTGTGTAAAATAGTATCAAATTTTCCTTTTTTCTTTTTTTGGGTCAGCAGTTATTTTAACTCGATTACTGGGTCACAATATCTCAAATAGGAGAACGCAAGGGCAGGAGAGAGGTGACATAAGTTCAATTTGAAGAGGAGCATCGAGTCAGTATAGGGGGGAAACCAGCTCAAATTTTAAGTTCTCATGATTAATAACTTGCAAGGTAGTAGAAACAAACCACTAACCAGACCACACAAAAAAGTGCTGCCAAAACATAAATATGCCTAAGTCACGTTGAAAGATGATGCAACCATGGAAAATGCAGTGATGATGATGAATGCATATACCAGAGATTTCTGTTGCCGATATAAGTCGTGGTGAGAAGGCAACTCCTTCAGCTTATAGTAACTTAAGCACTAAGCATCAGATGAAATAAAACCAAGAATCTTAGCAATGTCCTTGAAAATGTTGTGATAGATGGATTAAATCCTATCTAGCTCAACCGAAAATTAAAACAGTTTCAGGATGTTGGGTTTGCTACCTTAACTCAGTATTTCACACGTTCTGTGATAAATCGAAAGAAAACAAAAACCATATCCCGTAACATTAGAAGCAACAAGAAAATGGGGGATATCAAACATGATCAGAAGCATACCTTGTGGATGGTAAAAGTTGGCTGTAAATATTTGAACCCAAGTAATGGAGCACGAGAACAACTAGTGACAAACTTAAGAAGCATGCAACGTTCTTGGGGTTCAAAGTCTTTAATCACCTACAGACCATAGGCCAAA
>JANTPZ010084888.1:0-10496 GCA_025593235.1 Vachellia pachyceras
AAAGTTTTGCTACTGGGATTTCCAAAAATCTCACCCTCCCCCACTAACCATTTTTAGGTGGAAGCATACTCAAGGGTAAGAAGGAAGTGAATGATTCTTGAAGCAAAGTGGATATAAAATGTTGTGGAATATGTTATGTACTTTATATTATTATGTTTAAAGTTGTAATGTAATATGTAATATGACTTGGGTATGTATCATGGACTTATAATAACTAGTATATGCTTTAAGAATGTTTAATTACATGGATTAATGTGGTTATGAAAGGTTTAGAAATCAAAATGATAGGTTATGAAGTTAAGAAGGGTAAATTTTGGTTAAGTGCTGGAAGTGAAGTTGGTCATTTGCCCTACTTTACCCTATTGGGAAATAGGGTAAATAAACTCCAAATGAGCTTAAATTTTATGAAAAAAATAGTTCACATTGCAAGGTTTCTAATAATCCAAATATCACTGGAATTGAAATTATGTACAGAAAGTTATGATTGTTCAAAGTTGATGAAAAATCACAGAAAATCCTGGGAAAAATGAAAAATTACCATATGAACAGTACATTTTCACGAAAGAATCTGTACCAATTGGACTAGTTACTGTTCAAATGAGTCTTTTTCCCTCATAAAGGAATTTGTAAGCTTCAAATAGAAGTTGGAACCACTCGATTTCAATTTTTCTAGAATTAGTTATGAATTTTCAAAGTTGGGCCGAAAAACTGTGAATAGTAACTTTCTTAAAAATGAAAGTTTCCAAGTTAGTCCCTTTTAACAATTTGAGCTACTTGAGGCCATAATTTGGTTCCAACTCATCATAATGGAAGCTAAGAGGGTTAAGTAAGATGTGTCACACTTTCATCTCATAAGCTAGTCAAAAGTGGCATTAAATGACATTAAATGAGGGTATTTAACTTCTAAAAATCTGGTTAGGCTAACTAAATGATTATTATCCAGTTACTCGTTTAGTTACTATTTACCCCCGTAAAAGTAACTTTTCTTTGGTAAATCCTTTATCTAGTTTTCTGGAGATATTTTTCTTTCTCATTTTATCTCCATATTCCTCTCATGAATAAGGCACCATCTTATTTCCAAAACACCCCTGGGTTTCCTCGTAATTCTTCTAGGTTCCTCGATTCCGACGAAACACCGTAAAATGTGCTTCCAGCTGCCAATTTGACTTAAAGGCATGAAAAATTTCTATATTTTCCCTGATACTCTAGCCCTTTTCCATTCCTCAAAATTTTTCCCGGATTTTCTGTAATTAATTTTCTATGAAAATCTTTTTTCGGGGCTTTAAGGCGCTCATGTTCTCCGTACTACGAAACGGCTTGTACCAGATACCAGGTAAGAGTTTTATTAAATACTTTAGGACCCAACTAAACTTTTCTCAATTTGGGTCTTCGGCGTTTGATGGCTCCTACTACCTCGAATAATTACTTTTCGGTCTTCCAGACCTCCAAAAATCCTTAATTACATAAATGCCACCGCATTTCTTTCTCTTTCTTAATTTCAACCTTACCCTTGGTTGACTTTGACATTTTTGTCAACTTTGACTTTTGGGTTGACTATTGAACAAATTATCAAAATGTTCTTATTATTGGATGACATTTTGTGCCCTAGCCCTTTTTAATCAAAATGACGATTTTATCTTTGTCATTTGTGCCAAATGACCATTCTGCCCTTGGGTCATTCTTACTTAAAATCCTTAAGATTAGGGACTTAGTCAATCATGATCTTTCTTATCTAAAGGCATTTTCCTTTCTATATTTCCATATCCATGGGCATTAACTCAACCCATGACTATTGATTTAGTCTTCATTTCCAATTACTGGAATATGTGGATATTACATTAAGGAACCATAAAAATCAATTCTTAAACTTGTAGGGCT
Source organism: Vachellia pachyceras (assembly GCA_025593235.1). Classification (NCBI taxonomy): domain Eukaryota; kingdom Viridiplantae; phylum Streptophyta; class Magnoliopsida; order Fabales; family Fabaceae; genus Vachellia; species Vachellia pachyceras. The sequence continues at coordinate 1,879 of JANTPZ010084888.1, forward strand.
CTTGAAATATAGGAAGGGGTTTGTTGCGTTTTTGCTTTTAGAGTAGTATTTGACTAAGAGGGGGTGAATTGGTTTTTTAAAACAGAAATCACAGAATTAAAATAATGTCACCGAGCAAGACAAAGAGAAGATGAACACAGGAGATTTATACTGGTTCGGTCCTTTGACCTACATCCAGTCTTCAGAGCACCTCTGAGCTTTTCAATCCACTAATCAGCAACGAATAAGGCCAACAATGCCTTTCAGTGGAGAATCGCACTCCTCCTTACAATATGTAATAAAACAGAGTCTCACGCACTCTGTTTTCTATTACAATCTCAGCCCAATTGATTCAAGGTCCCAACCTTGAATACCTCATAGATTTATAATGAAGTTGAATGATAATAAATAATGAAGCACGGGAAGTATTTTGAATAGTTTATAGAGAATACAATAAATATCGTAGAATAATTGCAGTGCTCGTCTCTTCTTTTCTCTGTAATGAATGCTTGCTCCTTTTATAGATGATCAATAATGAAGTTGTCGTTAGAGAGATATTAATATCCGTTACTCTATCAACTACCGTTTCTGCTTCAGCATTAATGTTGCATTAAATGCAACTTAGGAATGTAAACGACGATAGTAGATTCATGCAATCTGTCTGCAAGAGGTATGGACATCTTTATTTCTCTTTCCATGATTCAAACTTATTAAACACAAATAAGGAAAGTTTCTGCTTTAAGTATTGTGCAGTGTTTTGAAAATAAGGTTCGATACTCGAGTGTTGCCAACACAATACTAAAGTGTTGCCAACACTTCAACATCAATACTCGAGTTTCACTTGAAAGTATTCAGTTATAAATTATTTTAACATCTAAGATTCGAGTGTTTTAAAAACATCACTCGAGTGCTGTCAATACTTCAATCTTATACTCGAGTTTTCACTAAAAGTATCAAAACACAGAATCATTTTAGTTCACAATACTGAGTGCCTAACTTCATTACTCGAGTATTCTTATCACTTTCACAATAACTCTAGTGTTGTCTGAAAGAATTGATTAAAAAGCCATAATACTCAAGTTATAAGATATAATGCTCGAGTATTCTCAATACTTTCATACAAACTCGATTACTGAAGTATAGAACTCGAGTGTTTTATTATAAACACTTACTCAACATCAACCTAAGCCTCATAATTCCTGAAATCATTTGGTTATCATCAAAATATGGCATCAACGTTCTACCCCTTTTGATGATGACAAAAACTTTTAAATTCAGGATTATGAATTATGAAAGCTAAACTTGTAAAAAAAAAATTGTAACAATGAAACCATAATACTTGTAACCTTAATATGAATCATGAAATCATAATATCATTAATGTAAAACCATAAATATCAGTTCAAAGTCATAAAGTCATAATCCATAGTCATAATACAAAATACAAAGTAAAAACACAAAGTAAGCAACATCAGCATTTGATTTTCTTTCTCCCCCTTCTTTTGGCATCAATCAAACAGGGGGTGATGAGGAGAGGGAACAGGATTAGATGAAGGTTCAATAACAGAAGTGGGCTGAGGAACAGGATCAATGAAAGGGGCAGATGGAGCCATGGAGGACATAAGAGATGCAAGAATAGGCTGAGGCTCAGGATTCAGAATGGAAGATGAGAAGTCAATCGTAGCCAGTGCTGCATCTGAAGGAGGATCCTTAGGAGAGTGAGATGGCAAAGGAGGTGGAGGAGCAGAGGTAGATACCTGATACTCTCTGATAAACTGCTCAATGAAAGAAACCCTGCTGTCTAAGCCACTCATTGTCTTCTGCAATGTATCAAACTTCTCCAAAAGGCATCCCTGAATATGATAAGGTCCTTTGACAAAGATGTGACAACCACATCTAATTTCCTCCCTGAGAAGTTATCTCCTACTTCCTGAAGAGCATTCTTGAGATACTCCTTTCTCTAAGCTTGAAAAGCTACCAAGAATCCTTCACCCATCCTCCTAAACTCTGTCTCCAAGTAATTCTGAATGGCAACAATGGCAAAAGATGGAACAAAAATACTCTGAGGTGGAGCAGATAACTGTGCTTCATCCTGTCCTCGGGATGTGGCAGAAGTAGCCTTTCTCTTCTTCTTTGGAGGCTGAGGCTGAGAAGTAAGAAAGGTAGTGGCATTTTCGTAAATATGTGGAAATTAAGAAAGAGAAAGGAATGTAAGGGCATTTCCGTAATTAAAGATTTTTAAAAGACGAAAAGACTGAGAAATAATTATTTGAGGTAGCAGGAGTCCTCAAATGCTAGACACCCAAACTGAAAAAAGTTTAGTTCGGTCCTAAAGTATTTAATAAAATTATTACTCAGTATCCATTGCGGTCAGTTTCAAAGTACGGAGAACAACAGTGCCCGAAAGCCAAAAAAAGGATTTTCTTATAAAATTAATTACTAAAAATCCAGGAAGAATTTTGAGAAAGCAAAAAGGGCTGGAGTATTAGGGAAAAATAAAGAAATTTTTTGTGCCCTTAAGTCAAATTGGCCGTTGGAAGCACCCTTTACGTTATTGCACCCAAATCGAGGAATCCTGATGAGTTACGAGGAAAACTCGGGGATGCTTTGGGCTAAGGCATGATGCCACCTAGGCAAGGAGGCCTAGGGAATGGTGCCACATGAGAAAGAAAGTCTCCGAAAAGTAAAAAGAAAGTTACCCGATTAAAGATTACTTTACGTAAATGCTTGCCACCAGATCAAGTAACCGGAGAGCCAGTAGCCTAACTAAGTCTTGGAGGCCAAGCTAGAGAGTAATAATTACAGCTTCATGAGAACCACAAGAGATTAACACTTGGCATCATCTCCTCCATTCAAGAGCAAAACTTGGTCCCCAAGTTTTAATCTCATCCATTCATCTTTCAAGAAGGCCTTTAAGTGGCTAAGCCTCTCCATTTGCTCTCAAATCCATCCACCCTCTCTCTCCCTCCCAAGCTCCCAAAAATTCCATCTTCAAGCAAGAAGAGAAGGAAGAGGAGCTCACACTCAAGGTACAGTTCCAAGCACCCAAATCAACATCTTGCTTGAGACTTGCAACCTCCTTCACCATTCTAATGGTTTGATTCCTTGAATGAGTCTCTCTTTTTGAAGATGAGAGGCTAGGGTTTCAAAAGGTGAAAGTGGAAAATGAAAGGTTTTAAGAGGTATTAAAGGTTGCAAGCTTCTCTTTAAGTTGTCAAGAGTAGTTTAATGAAAGTTGTAGTTTTGGTTGTTGGGAGTTGTTGAAATTTTGGAAACCATAAGTTTATGGGGAGGCGCTGTCCATGTGAGGTTTTGAAAATGGAAAATGTATTTTAGTTTTTTGATGCTTGAATCATGATTTGGAAGCAAGAATACACAAGCATTCATGAGCAAAAGTTGAAAAATCCAAAACCCTTCTTTTTTCTTTTTCTTCAAAAATCTGTAAGAAATAGAAGAAGTAGGATTTTGAAGATTCTAATGCTTCCAATGGATTCAAAATGATGTCTTGTGTACGGTAAAATTAGAAAGGGATTTGAGAAGCATTAAGGATCATAAAAATCAAGTTTTAAAGTTGTTAGGGTCCTTTAAGGGCAATAAGAGCTTTATTGTGCGTTTTTGCAAGTTTTCTTGCATTATGATGATTGGATATTCATGTGGATACTATGATATGATCTAAGTTGAGACCTTCAAGAGTCCATTTGGAAGGTTATTCAAGAGAGCCCTAAAGTGAAAAAGGAAAAGTTAAGAGGTAGCAAGACTACTAATCTTCTCTTATATTTATGAAAATGAGTTGTGAATGTTACATGAACTTTTATGATGAATGATTTGTATATGAAATGTGACTTTTGTGCTATGGTCATACGCATGATAAAGTGTAGTTTGATACATCACATGTTTATATGATCATACACATGCTTTAAAGTGATGTATGCACATTCACAATATTTTGATTATGTAGTTTTGCTATTGGGATTCCCAAATCTCATTCCCCACCAACTAACCATGTAGGTGGAAGCTCAAGTAAGGGTAAGGAAAAGGTTATAGATGAATCAAGAAGATGCTCTTGCTTGCATGATTTTTGTATGAATATGAGTTGTTAAACTGTCCATGAAGTTGATGTGATTGTAACCCTTAAACCTCAACATGAAGTATCATGTAAATATGTGACGATGCATACATGAAAATGGGCTAAAAGTGCTAACGAATGATAAAGAGATAATCATGCATGATAGAGGTGGGTTAATGAACCAAAAAGTGGTTTTGGTGAATTTTAAGAAAAGTTGGTTTTCACAGCTAAAGGGTTGCAAAGGCCCTGAAAAACTAATCAGTTTCACGTGGAAAATAAAAATAGCAAACGAGCTCCAACTAAGCTGAAAATTTCCAGTCAGAAATTACACATCCTGAGCATTGATATAAAGTTTGCAAAATTTTGATGTGTACTTTAAGAGCTATGATTTTCCAGAGTTAAGGGAAAAACCTGGGAAAACTGGAAGTGATAATTGGAACAATGCACTTTTTCAAAATAAATTGATTCAAATGGGCAAGAATTGGAACTAGTGAGTATTTTTCTCATATAGATCACTTAATATAATATATTTAGAAATTGGAACCACTCATTTTTTATTTTTCTAGAATTAATCATAATTTTTCAAAGTTGAGCTAGAAATCTGGAAAATGGGCCAGTGAGCAGTAACAACGTTTTTGTAGAAAAAGAAAAATTTCAAGTTCACTAAAAAGGCCAATTTGAGTTATCCAAGGTCCAAGAGTGGTTCATAAGTGATCTCATAAGAGGATATAGGGGAAAATAGAAGGTGTTACAATAAGGCATTGTCATCCTTTTGGAGTTAGAGAATCTGAACCTTCACATTTCAGTGAACACAAACTGTCCAATGTTTTTCTTCTTCTTAGCCATAATGGATGCTAGAAAGTGGTAGTCCCTGTGAGCCAAGTGTGTGTAATTCTTACTCTTATTCACTAAACATCTAGAATAGATGTAGTGAATTGTCCTCTGCAACACGGCGTAGATGAGGGATCAAAAGAAAGCTTTCTCAGATAATCTTCCCCAGGCCTCAGTAACTCAAACATCTCTTTCTCCGAATGGTCTTTCAATTCCTTATCAAACTCATGGGTGCTAGCTAATCATTAATATCATCAGTAGTAATGTTTATCTCTACACCTCTAATCTTAGTAACCATGGAGTGATGAGTGATATTCCCCTTTTCATCCTTCAAAGAATTTGATCTCATGCTGTTGAAGAAAATCCTGACCATTTCTAGGAAGTAGGGCTTATTAATCTCTATTAATGGTCAATAGTGTTTCAAAAAACTCAACCACATCAATTCCTAAGGCCTTAATATCTTCCAATTTCAAATAAATTCCATGACACAAAGCACATTTCTTATACTTCAATTCACACTCATCGTGCTCAGTGATATATAAAGTGGAAGTAATATGACATGGAGGAGGCTCTAGTTTGGTTGCCTTCTTGGATGCTTTCCTTGATAATTCCCCAGGGCCACTGATTCTTTCTCTTCTCTTTATCTTCATGCTTGAAATCATTTCCCCAGAGATATGCTTTCTGTGTCTGATTCAGAGCTTGTGCAGATGATTGTTCAGGGCTGAGGATGATGAAATGGGAGCCTTGCCTTTATCCTTCTTCACGATTGATTTTGGTTGCTCTGCATGAGGCTTACGGACCAAATTCCTCTGATGGTTCAATGGTTCTCACTTTCTTGGTAGATGTAGACTGAGATTGAGAAGGAGTGGAGTTTTTAACTTTCTTGGTGCGAACCATGGTGGTTCTCACTTTATTGCTCTTTCAGTACTCAAGTATTGCACTTAGGAAGATGAACAGACAAGCCAGTACTGGAGTATTAACTTTGAATACTCGGGTATTGAGTCTCGCTTGCCAATACTCGAGTATTAGTTCTTCAGTACTCGAGTATTGAGGTCCCCTTGTTTCTTAGCATATGCTAGCACTTGAGTATTACCATTGAACACTTGAGTATCGGGTCCTCAGTCATCAAAATCCTTTAACACTCTAGTATTGACTTTTCAATACTCGAGTATCAGGATTTTCAAGTTTAAAAACACTTATCAAATTCGAGTTTTGAGATTGAAAACTCAAGTATTACCTTTAGTTGCATCCAACCTCAGGTATTTGACTTCCAGTGACACTTTTAAGTGTGCAGTACTCGAGTATCTCTTTCTAGAACTCGAGTGTTGCTTCATAAATCTTCACTAGAACCTGAAACTCGAGTAATGCATCAGATTTCGTCATCAACACTCGAGTGATGCTTTCCAGTACTCGAGTGTTCATAAAAAAATATTGAACATTTCTTTTCTTTTTCCTTAGTACTCGAGTTTTGACTTTAAGTATTTAATTCAACACCTGCAAAACTTTATTAAAACACTCTGAAGCTTAAGTTAGAATTGTCAAACATCAAAATATGGCAAATTAATATTAATTTACAGCTCATTTGGGTTTACCATTCCCAATTCCCTTCTGATATTCATGAATTGCTCTCTAGCTAGAGGTTTTGTGAAAATGTCAGCCACCTGAAGATGTGTTGGAATGAATTCAACCTCGATGTCTTTATTTTGCACATGATCTCTGATGAAGTGATGTCTAATGTCAATATGTTTAGTCTGGGAGTGATGCATAGGATTCTTTGTAAGATTGATTGTGCTTGTGTTATCACAGTCAATGGGAATTTCTTTGAAAATCATTCCCAAATCCTGAAGTTGTTGTTTCATCCACAAAACTTAAGCACAGTAGCTTGCAGCAGTATATATTCAGCTTCTGTTGAAGATAGTGACACTATTGACTGCTTTTTGCTGAACCATGATACTAATGATCCTCCCAAGAATTGACATTATCCACTAGTACTCTTTTTGTCAGTCTTGTATCTAGCATGATTAGAGTCTGAGTATGCAATTAATTCTTCATTGCTTCCTTTGGGATACCATAATCCAAGATCAGTAGTACCAACTAGATATCTGAGAATTCTTTTAACATTTTCAGCATGAGATTCCTTGGGAGCAGCTTGGTAACATGCACACATCCCAACACTAAATTGAATGTCAAGTCTGCTTGCTGTGAGATAAAACAAAAAGATCCAATCATTCCTCTGTATCTCTTGATATTATAATCCTTTCCATTCATATCTGCATCAAGGAGGGCTATTGAACTCATACATCTGTCAACACTTTTGCATTGATCCATTCAAAATTTCTGTATTTTGCTTGATTGATGAAGATTCCATTCTTTCTTTGCTTAATTTGAAGTCCAAGAAAGAAATTCAATTCTCCCATCATTGACATTTCAAATTCTCCCTGCATCATGGTGCGAACCCACAAGGGAAAGATCCCACGAACCCACAGCCAATCTAAAATATACGCACCCCAAGAAATCTAAAAAGTATTTTCGTGCAAATAAAAGCCATAAAGTATGATCATCATGTAAAGCCCCAAAATGTGCTTATTTAGGCCCAAATGAGTCCTCCCATGTGAAGTACTTGGCCCACGCTCTTTAGTTTCATGTCTCTAAGCCCCAAAACTTGATCCGCAGCTCCATTATCAGCCCAAATGAGATTAGTGACGTCTTTGGCTCCTTTGATTGGACCACTTGGAATTTGCAGAAGCTCATTTGAATTTGATGCGTCATTCTGGGTCGCATCATATCATCTTAGCAAATTCTCGGCAAAGATTATCGTTAGTTGGACAAAAAATAATGTCATCACATAAATCTGTACAACTAATAAATTTGATTTTGAACGTTTGATAAATAAAGTTGTATCCACTTGCCCTCTACCAAAATCTTTCTTGATTAAGAAATTACTCAACCTTTCATACCAAGCTCTACGAGTTTGTTTTAAACCATAAAGAGCTTTTTTGAGTTTATAAACATGATTTGGTTTGGAGACATCTTCAAAACCAGGGGGTTGTTCCACGTAAACTTCTTCAATAATAAAACCATTTAAGAAAGATCTTTTTACATCCATTTGAAAAATTTTAAAATCCATAATGCAAGCAAAAGCAAGTAATACCCATATAGCTTCTAGTCTATGGTGCCAACCCACTAGGGAATGTTCCCAAGAACCCACATCCAATCTAAAATACACGCACCCCAAGAAAGCTAAACAGAGGTCAACGATCCACTTGAACCCTTGAACACGGAAGAACAAGGACCCTGAGTGTTGGAAGATGCCACAAGGTTGATCAAGGCTTAATAAGTCTGTTAGTTCTGAAAAGAACCCTAGAGAGAATCCTCTCAAAGTGCATGAACATGCAATCTTTCATGCAAAATCCAAGTCTACCGTCCGAAGAAGCGGTACAAAGTATTTAAATGAAATTCACCAATCTGACCTAATTTGCATTAATTGCAAATATTAAACTCTAATTAAAAAAAGGAAACTATTAGAAAAAAGTAAACTCAAAGTTACCTAATTTGCAACAAATGCAAAAAGAAAACTCTTAAAAATAGGAAACTCAAAAGTTACCTAATTTACAGTAAATGCAAATCTGAAATCTAATTTAAAATAGGAAACTCTTAAAAGAAGGAAATTCAAAAGTCAAATTTTGCCAACTAATAAGTATTTTCGTGCATGTAAAAGCCATAAAGTATGATAATCATTTAAA
>JANTPZ010084891.1:0-12671 GCA_025593235.1 Vachellia pachyceras
TTAGACGTTAGCAGAAGAGATCGTTTCATGCATGCAATGCAAAGTCTAAATTTGTGAGTCCTGTCATCTCGTAGAGGAAGCGGGATCCGTTTTTCTTCGTCGACGAACAAGCATTCCGCGCTTGGTCGAGCTCGCCGTCCGACGCCGTCGCCGTTGTCAGCCCTGTGTGGTTGTTCTCTGGCAAGTATCGAGTAGGCTCGAACACTAGGGCTCTATCTACTTACAAAATCCTGTGAGATTGATTTTTTTCAATCTGGCTTTGAATCTAGATTTAAATTTATTTCCCGCGTCATCTGTTCTCCGTGTGGTTGTCAACCACTCAACCTTGTGCTGGACGCCGTCTATTGTTTCTTGCTTTGTTTTATAATTTTCATTTTAATCGTGCTCAGAATCTGGTCAATTAATCGTTTGACTATTGACGCTTTTGAATAAAGAATGAGTTTACTCTTTTTTTTTCGCAAATGTACTGTAGTTCAACTGGCCTTCGATTAAACTAGTGCTCATCGGCATATGATCTGTGCTTCTTTTTAAATTTATCTTTATCAATTTTACTGACTTCTACTGAAATTTAATGAAGTTTTGATCAACTTGTTTTTCCCTTCGTGAGCACTTCGGATTCTTTCCAGCACATGGATTAGGTTACGACTTTTCTGCATATGCAAATTTATACATGTATTCAGTCTTCTTTCCTCTCTTGTATTGTCTATGTGGCTTTCTTGTTCATGTACGGCCTTCAGACACTATTCGAATGCCTCCAAATATATAGATTACTAGAAATTCATTTTCTAATTTTGTGTCGACTTGAAAGTGGTTAATTCTTGTTGAACTGAGTCAAAAAAATTTGTTTTTATGGCTGAGTTCAATAAGTGCTTTGTGACATTATTTCACTCCCCGTTTTTATTTTCTTTCGTTCTTGTTGTTACCTAAGTCGCAGAGGGACTTTTTTGTTGTTGTTGTTGTTGTTGTTGTTGTTGTCATTGTCAATTTGACATTTACACCCAAGTGGTTTACATTTTTCCTAAATATCTGTTATACTTGATGCTCTTTTTTATTTTATTTAAATGTTGTTCCTTTTCCTACTTCATTTTAGTATTCCCCCTTTCCTACTAGGTGGCTTTGAAATATGAACATTTTGAGTTGATTTGTTTGAATCGGAACATGACAGTTTCGGTGTAGCTGAGGAGCGATCGGAAGTTTTACCAGTCCCAAATAATGGCAGATCAAAAAGAGGAAACGTCATCTGTAGATTCAAAGGAAGGAACTTCGCTACAAGGTTATTCTCCCACTTTACCTTGCATCCAGGATGCCATTAGCATCACAAGCACACTCTTCCTTGTATTTTCTTGAAATAAGTATGAAGAGCAGTAATGAAAGTAGTCTGACATCACATGATGCATTTCCTTGTTGCAGTTTTGTTTTAGCAATAAAATCGGGTGATGGCTTATGATATATATATATATATATATATATGGAAGTATGACAACAAAAAGAAAGTATGATAATGAAGAGAAACCTATATGTGCCGCCATACAGCCTTGATGTTACTAGTGTCGTTGCTACGTTAAATCTCATTATTTGATTTTTTTTATGCGAACTGAGAAGCATGGTATACAGAAAAATCGAGTTAGGAGAGAACAACATATGCTGAAATACAGAGTTTCATCCCCCCCCCCGGGTAATCAAGGGATGCTATTTCTAGTTACTCTACACGACTGATCTTATATAATATCTTTTTTTTTTTGTTCTATATATTACTCAAGATTTGAAGTTCTAAAAATCTCTTGCAAATGTGAGATTGCATTTTCTTCTTGTTGTTTACGTCTTTCAGCTACGACAATGATATAATGAAACTATTACTTTCTTCTTCTTTTTTTGGTGAATGATTTGAACAGAAGAAGCCATTGGAAAGGAATTTCTTACCTCCTGGAAATCAATATCTATGACAGATGATGATGCAATGGATTTTAGTTTTGAAAGTGTTACTAAAGGAAAGAAAAAGGCATTCAATTTCGCAAAACTGTAAGTCATGCTAGAGTTATTTTTTTGTCCTTAAATAAAATAAGGTTAGTAAGTACACTACTGACAATGCACAACGAAACCCCTGTTTTGGATTATTGTTTTTACATTTTACTAATTATGTCATCATATTCTGGGGGTTTAATATGATGAATTAAGTTAAATGCGAATTATTTTGCTTTCCTGAAGGTGTGTAGTCGTTTTAAGCTAAAAAGTAGTTATAAATATATCACCTTTTTTTACAGGGACATGGATTTCAATCTGGATGGCGAGTTTGATAAGATATCATCATTTAAGATGGATATATCAGATCTTGATTTTTCTTGCTCGCCCAAAAAGCCTACAAAGTCCAAGGAGAATAAAGGTGACACGTCAGACCTTGATTTTACATGCTCCCCAAAAAAACCTGCAAAGTCTGCAGAGAATAAAGGGGGAGACATGTCAGACCTTGATTTTTCCTGCTCGCCTAAAAAATCCACAAAGTCTAAGGAGAATAAACGAGGAGAATGTTCTGGTGCAAAAGAAGGAAGAGGACACAGTTTTGACTTCAACTTTGATTTCAATGAGTAAGTAGAAGAAATTAATCAACCATGCAATTTTGATATTTGAAGCTCATGATTACTGCTTCTTTTAATGGCTCAGGATGGGTAGCTTCAATCTTGATTCAAGCTTGGTTAAAGGAGATAGGACCTCCACCATGGATCTGACTAAAAAAGGAGTTCCTTCGAACAAAATTGATCGTGAAGTTGCTAAAGAACCTGAAACCAATAATAATGAACATGTCCATGAATCCAATGTTCCCATGATTTTGAAGCCTCTATCATCAGAGACTGCGGAAACCCCAAAAGTTGAGAATATGATTGGAAATATAAAGGATCTAGATTTCGTTCAGGATGATTCTGTGACAAAAGCTTCATCGTCTGGGCTGGACATGTTAGTTGAAGCTAGATCTTCAACTCTAAGTGCAGAAGAAAAGGATCAAGAAAGAGATAATATACCTATGAAGAGACATTCCTCAGAATCAATATCTCAGGATATCAATAACCCACCTTCTCAATCTGTTGACCACAACATTTCAAATCAAGACAGTATTACAGATCAGCATACTGAAGTTTATTCTTTGGAAACAAAAATGACAACAAATTCAGGTGGTAAGCAAAGTTTCATCAATAATAAGGCAACATATGTGGACCCTAATGGAGTAAAGTCACCATCAGAGATTTCATCCTCACTTCAAATGAAAAATATAGAAAGCAGTAGTGAAGAAAATAATACGTTTGGCAGCAGCAACCAAGAAGAAGCTACAAATGACCCTCATCCAGTTAACAATGACTCAAGTTTTGAAAATAATACTACAGCAGATGTGTTAAAGAATATTTTGTTTGATAATGACATCAAGGAGAACCAAAATTCAACTTCAGATGGTCATTTGGCTACAGCAAGCAGGTTTAATTATTTATGGTCTTTTGGATCAGAGATCAATAACAGTTACTAATTTTATTCTAAAATAAGTTGAGTCACTGGTGGTTGTATTCACTCGATCCTTATCCTATACCATGAGAATTGGACATAAAAGTATTTATGTGAAGGTGGAAAGTGCATGTTTCAATTGAATTTACATCATTTTAACATTTTTTCCTCAATGGATCCAGTAAACCTGTAGTTGATGAAGTGATACTGATGAAAGATAAAGAGATCAATGGCATGCAATCAAAGTTTTTCTGCAAAACAGGGAATAATGTTCCTATAAAGCATAATTCATTGACATTTGGGACGAAGGGAATCTCCTTTGGCTACAAAAGAACTGATGACATGCATCTTGAATCCGTGATCAAAGCAAGGTATGCTATGCTCGTCTTAACATATACAAGTATTTGCCTTTCAATGGTATTTTGTCTCACAGTTTTCAACAGGGAGAGCTTCAAATCAAATGACTCAGAATGTGGAACCGGAGTGGTTAGTGATTCAACTCCATCTACCACTAAATCAGTGAGAGATGAATTAGTATCAATTGATGACAGAGATGATATTAAAAATCCTAGTGATATACAGTAAGATATCTATTCTTGTATCTCAATAATATCCTGGAAGTTCCTTTATTTCTAACCAATTTAAGTAATTGCATATGCGATGAATTTGTGGAACTTTATTTTGCTGTTTGTTACGATTGTGATTGTCACTTGTGATCATGACTAGGAAAGGTATTGTATCTGATGGTACTCAAAGTGGAGGAAAGTTAGGTGAAACCAGACAGCCAATTCTCAAAGAACTAAAGAAAAGCAAAATCACGTTGCTAGATACTAATATGTCCTCTAAAGGTGTTAGTATACTTAGGTAAGGCAGCTACACTTGACCATTACTAAACTTGGCAGTATAATATACACACCAGCATCCATCACGTTAATTGGACTCTGCATGATGAGCTTTGCTGACTTGCAGATGCAATAATATGAACTAAATTGGTAAAAGGATTCTGCTGATACTATTAATCCTTAAACAGAGTTTGAGGAAAGCATTCGGCCAGGTTACATGCTAGCTTTCCTGGACTGAGGAAAAAACCTTAGCCAAAGAATGGATCGATAATAAATATGCGAACATGTTGGGGAGGAATTTGTAGATTATCCATATTTATGCACTATCATCCATAGAAAATCGCATCCTATTATGAAACATTGAAAGGATGTGTGTTAATGATCACACTCTGGTTTTTATCATGATAAATAAATTGTGCCTTAATGTTATGATGGATGTTAGTTCACAATGGACTTCAGATTACTTACTCTAGACCTGAAATTGTCTTTTTATCTTTCTTTCCTTTCTGCATGTTAATGCTAGTTTCAGTATAATCTAGTTTTGACACGATTATGCCGTGTGATTACCTCTATCAGACTTCTTTCAGATGTTCGAGTTTTCAGCAAGACTTTCTGGAGATTATCACAGTGATGGCCCATAAATTGGCTTTATGTGGGTGTTTTCTTTTGCAGTTATCATGTTAATCCTTCCTGCTTAACTGAGAAAACAGCTAGACATGCTAACAAAATGCCTGTGAGTCTTCAAGCTCAAAATTCAGACAAGGAACCCCTTAAGAGATTAAGGGTAGCCATAGAAGAAAATAAACTTTCTTCAATTAAAGCTGTCAAGATCGGCTTTAAGACGGCAAAGTATGGTGCTAAGTGTAATACTGCCCTATTCTTTATTGGTCAGTTAATAAACAACTGGCTTTGAGTGACAGTTCATATGTTATCTTAGGAATGTCGAATGTGACAAGGCATTACCAACTCCTATACGTCAGAAAGAAACTTACTCCCAAGCAAACACTGAAAATATGGAGACGCAGGGCATGGCAGCAGCAAAGATTTACCGTCTTATTGATAGTTCTGCCAATCAAATGCCTGCGATCCCTTTCTTGAAGAGGAAAAACACTAATGAGGTTTGGAATTTAATGGGCCCCCCCTCCCAACCCTCTTCTGTTTTTTTTTTTTTGGATGTAGGAATCAGCCCACTCAAGTCCTTTGGCACCACTCGATGATTTCCCTTGGTACCGTATTGTCATAACCTATTATACTCCCATCTAGACTAGGGTCATATTTTTAAGAATAATGTAATTTGATACTTTGATTCGTGATTCTCTCCCCCACTAGGTTTTCCCGCACTTCGTCGTAATTGAGATGTATCTCTTGTTTCTTTTTGGAAAAGGAATGTGTATGTAGGAAGAACTTCACAACTATAGTAGTTGAAGCTTCAATTACTTTTCGTTGAAAAGAAATCATACGCATGCTTAACCAAATTTCATCACAACTATAATAAAAATTTGGCAGGTTTCAGAAGCAGATATAGCGCCCTTAAGGTCCCTGAAGCGACTGTGTCACTCTCCTAGTGAAATCAGGTTTTACTGAACAACTGATTATTTTTATTAATTATTGTATTCATTCTATGCTGGACCAGTCACATATTTCTAAATAACCGCAGAAATTCTAAGGGGTGTCCAGAAAAAGTTGTTGCAAAGGTATATTATTTAAGATTTAGGAATATTGTATCTGGATGCATTGTATTTTTTGATGACGACTGATGACATACAAATATATCAGGATTTCAATCCTCAAAGTTGTCAATATCATTTTTGTTTTTCTTGATAAATCACCCAGTTTTACTTTCATGAAATTCAGGCGGAGAGTGGGCCTAACGGCTTACCCTGCAATACTCCCACATTGGAACTTCAACGTCCACGGGAGATTAATCTGATGGAAGTGAAATTACCCACTTCTGCATTCATGGAAGATAACAGCAATATTGAAAAGGCCGAAGCATATGCTAAGGACCTTGAAGATGTGAGTATACAAAATTAGTTTTGTCTTTCTTTATAAATAACCCAGCTTTACTTAATTTATGCACTTGCAATGAATTTAAAATTTGACACCATCAATTTTCCCTAGCGAACGGTAGCAAAAGGGTTTATTTTCATCCAGGCATGCAGCATCTTAGAAGGGGAAAAGAGAAACAACAACAAAATCTTATCCCACTATATGGGGTTCACTACATTTATCACATAATGTTATTGTGCTATATCATAAATCATATCTCTGGATAGATTATTAACTAAAAGATCCCTTTTTATAACATCTTTGAAGTGTGTTTCGGTCTTCATCTACCCATGTTAAGATGATTTCACATTGCTTAATGCACCCTCCTTACATGTGCCTCCAATAACTTTCTTTGAACATGTTCGAAACACCTCAAATGATTTTCCACTATTTTTTCCTCAATAGTTCTTACTCCAACTCTTCCACAAATTATATCCGTTCTAGTGTAGTTATATATTTATCCCAGCATCCTCATCTCAACTACCCTCATTTTATACCCATTTAAAACATTCACTACCATATATCATTGCTAGCCTTATAGTTGTACGATAAAACTTTCCTTTTACTGAATTAGGTACTCTCTAATAATAAATAACTCTAGTAAATTGCCGCCGTTTACACCATACGGCTTGAATTATGTGATTAACATCTCTATTTTACCATCATTTTGAACAATTGATTTGATCCATTAATGTTACCTTCAAGTAACTTTCAAGTTGTCTCTTATTTTAACCATCACTTGAGATTTACAAGCGTGCTTTCTTGCAGATTTGCAACATGCTGAAAAAGAAGCACGAGGAAGCGAAAGAATTGATAGTTCGAGCAGTTGTGAATAACAATAACTTGTTGATGCTGAATCATCCCATTTATGAAGAAAAAATATCCTCATCTGCTCTCATGTCCTTTCCTCACTTTTAATTTTTATAGAAAATAAAGTTTGGTTCTTCCTTAACAACTATGAACATGCGAAAAGTTCAGAAACTTGCCCTTCACTTGATGGCCAAGGAGATTCAAACTTGATAGGCGGCAAACTGTTGCATGCAGAGGTCAGTGCACATTTAGGTGAACTACAATTTCTCAACTTTCTACTGTATATTTGGGATTTAGGGACAAGGATGTCATTACATGCCTGTACACATACTTCAGGAGCCACTGGGAAAGAGAAAGATGTGAGCGTGGTTGTTTGAATACTTTGGAGACTTGATTTAAAATTGTGCGGTGATAGGTGTCTCTCAAAACCTCTCCTTCAACCATGGATGAAGATGGAAATAATCTTTTTAACCTTCATTTCATTTTGCTATTCCATTGCACAATCGCTACTTGCTCCTATGCACCTAAATATATGGTAGTGCTTTGGCGGGAAAGTACTCACTCCATCTCGGTGATTTTTCCTACCCGTTGTTGGCATTAAAAATAAGAAGCCTGAGAATTTTAGGAAAGAATTAAAACATTCTTGGCAATACATGATCGAGCTAACCAGAGACGAGTTGGTGGTATTATATAATGCATCTAACAAAATGCTTAATAAACATGGTATCTCAAGGACAAAATTTATTAAATGGGATTTATTTTTCCATCGCAAAAGTAAAACAAAAGGTAAGCACACTTTAAGTGCTATATATAGGTGCTACGAAAAGAAATTTTCCTTCTGATTTGCCCATGAAGGGGTAAAAAACATTACTCCGTTTAATTTTTTTTATTTTATTCATATTTAATATACATTATACCCTATAAGAATAAAGTGAACATAATAATAAATGAAGTAAAATTGTATATTTATATAAAAATTAATTTAATGATGTAATTTATAAATATATTAAAATCTTAACTCCTTATAAATTATTAAAGAAGTTAGTTATTTGTAATAAATGGGATTATATTTTTTAAAATACATATGCATTGGGACTATCTCCTAATAGGGGTCTCTACTCCTTTTGGTTTACATTAATCGGCCAAGAGAATACGCAAGCAACGTGGTAAATAAAGCTACTGGATTCGAATCCTTGTTGAAACGTATAAAACTTGAAGTTAAAAAAAAAACCACTTCTTCATTTTATGAAAGACGAGCTCGACCCTGCCGCACTATGATTGTTTTTTTTTTTTAACGCAAACGACGAAGCTATAAATATACAAAATTAGAGACATAAGATAGTGATCGTTGCGTTATGTCCACACTCCACTTGTGTTAGTGGAAACTTGGAATAGTGTTTTGAAGGCTTTATTGCTCTCTATATACACCACACATCCCATTAGCATATTGATCAGAATTTATGTAGGAGTGTGGCTAGCTAGCAAGAAATGATGGGGAGGAGAAACCTGAGTTTGATTTTGTTCATTGGCAAATGTTGGTGGTGAGCTTGTTCATGTCAGAAGCCCTTGTAAGGGTGATGAAGAATGGTAATGAGTCTTCGTCTTCGTCGTCCTACTTCGTGAGCTGCTCTCTCAGTTTGAGCAATGAGAAGCATCACCTCCACGATTATGGCGCATGTCACTACAAAACCCTCAGAGCCCTTAAGGTGTCCTACACCTTTGGCTGCAAAAATGATAATCATCGCTAAGAGTGGTGCATGGGGACTGGCAAGGCCATGGCCACCCGATACTTTAATTATATTTTGTTAATATATCCTATATACTGTATAGGTGATCGAGCGGGAGTCACATTTGGGTTTTTGTATTTGTTATCCTATCGTAGACGTTGGAATAAGATATAATAAATTAGTTAATATTACTAAGATCATTTTTGCTCTGAAAGTTTTCATAAAGTATCGTTGAGATCCAAATTTCGCCAGATTCCCAAGATATATTCACAACCTGGCCAGATTTCAAAGATGAAAAGGAAAGGAAAGGGATATATTGAGACAGAACCTTGGGTTGAAAGCCGAAACTAAGCGCCGTAACACATTATGTTTGTCTATTTATACACACAAGGTTGGCCACAACATCTAAATGAGCACGGCTACACATAAACAAGTTAACCAAACGCTCGAGTTTATGATATGATTTGAGTGTAATCACTAAGACTGTCACTTGGGCAACTAACCATCGGCCATATAATTGTCTCTACTTTCCTCAGAAGTTGCAGGACATCATTCCAAATCAAAACCTTGGATTCTTATTGAGCACACTTTGGACGAGGAAACCTAATTCCAAAACACTTCAAACCCACTCTTAATTTTTCATTCGTCTAGTGCAATGGCCAATCCACAGGCAATTCTACGCCCCTTCTGAAAAATACTCATATTTGCATTCTTTTTTTTTTCTTTTGTTAAAGTATATATATCCTCCCATTTGAAATAATTTTGTTTAAGGTATCGGGTACTAAATGTTAGTACATCTCCCAGTGGGGATTCAAATTTTATAAAAAAAATCAGCTAAACTAATTTGAATGATTATTGAAAAGTCAATTTTAAAAGTTCAAATGAAAAAAGGTAAAAAAAATATTGGTTCGCCTTTAACATGCCCATTTGCTCCAAATTAAACTAAACATGATTTATATTTTGCACTTACTTGTTGCACCCTCACTTTCTCCATATCTGCTCGCAAGTTATTCTTTACTTCTTGAGAAGGCGATGGGTTGCAGTATACCTGTTTGTTATAGCGCTATAAAAATATATTTGTGTAAGTCAAGACAAAACACCTTTCATATTTACCTCATAAATTGTAAATCATGTTAAAAATGTAACCTACACCATTAATCTAAATAAACACTTTAATTTTATCCTTTTGTGGTTACATATATTGCAATTAGCTAGAGGCTACGGGTGTTCAAAGCTCTAATTTTCATCCTTATGATGAGAATAATGCAAGAAAATTGAGGATTAATTATTGGGAAGACCAGTTATATAGATGATAAAGAAAAACACATTAGTTCCCCAAAAAATGAAATAATAGCAAAAGATTAATTAAATGACGATCTTTCCTGCTGCATAGCTGAAGTAAAAAAAAAAATTCTACTGTTTGTGTTTTCATTAATTCTTTTGGTTTAAGATCTGCTGTGCTACAATATATTATATGGTGTCTTGTCAATACTGAATTTCAAAGTTGGAGAGCCTTCTTCAAAACCCTATCAGCTTCCTCTTCCACATCTTATTCAACATACTACTATAAACGTACGTGTTCACAGCTGCTTCTCTACTAAGCATATATAGTATTTGAGGAGTTATACATTCACACACTGCATGCCTTTTTATATATAAAAAAACTCAAGTTAAGTCCTAATTAAGGACTTAGTAGAGGGAGGACGCACCTCTGGATTCAGAGATTGCTAACAATATTGAGTATTTACATATCACTCAACATCAATAAAGTTTCACATCAGCAATATCACGATCTTATTAGTTATGACTGAACTTTATACCATCAACTGAATCGGCCTGGTTGACCCACAATGCATGTTGTTTCCAATGTATTATCATTGTGTAGAGCCCATTTAGATTCCACTACGAGTTTCTGTGGTCGCGCGTGGGATTAATATGTTACTTTTCTCCGTGATTTCGTTATGGCTAGCCCAAGTCAATTATATATATGTTAGTATTTTATATTAATATTTCTCGTATATACAATAGTATAATAAATTGTACTCTCTGCTTATGGTTTTCACAACTCTTTAACACGAGCCATCCATATTCCTTGATCAATAATATTGGAATATATAGTTAAAACATCGTTTATCTCCCAAAACTAAGAACAAAAAAAAGCTTCATGACCTCGATTTATTTTGGCCTCGTACATTTATATATATATATATATATATATAGCAACCCTGTATAGTGGAGAGTGAAGCGTTTTATTGCAATCCCTACTCATATAGTCCTTGCTAATTCAGGCTCTCAAGATGAAATAGCTACTCATTTGTCCCATGCAAGTCTCAAGAACAAAAGCTTGATCCTCCCTACGAAACATCAGCACAAAAACTTAAGTAACATTGGTATGGATACAACAATATATATAGTACGTAGTAGATATATATATATATATTATTAACCTCTCAAGTCCTTTTCCTAACGACGTCGTTGTCGTTGATTTTGCTGAAGTAGTGGTGATGTCCATCTGGGCCTCCGGGGCTCACCCTTGTTGGTCTCAGGTACTTCCTTCCTCCTTTTGCAATACCATCACCACCACGCTCCACATTTCTGTTCTCAACTCTGTGCTCGGATCCGCCATTGAAGATGACCTTCACATTGCTCAAAAACACAGAGCCTGACGCGAAATGGTCTGATGATGATCCATCATTCTGATTCTTCACCACCTCCTCAGCAGCTTCCGATGATGATGCCATGGTTAATAACCACACCGTTGCGAAAAAAGTGAACAAAAGCAAACTCATCGCGGATCTCGCCATTATATTTTGCTGCCCCAAGAGATTCTGATGAATATACCAGACAGTTAAATCCAAGCAAGGAGGATCTATAAGCTATATATATATATATATATAATTACAGGCCTTAAAAAGCTTCTTTTATTTATTGTTTTCATTGTAATCACCCTAGTGGAGTATATGATCGACGCATCAGAAGCACCATCTAATATTTATTAGTGCCCTTGTTTTGTACTGTTGCGACCACTTCTGCTAATCGTTAAAAATTTCTGATATGTGCAGAGACTAATGCGCTAAAAGTGATCCATCGGTTTTCTCTATAATATGATAGAGCCACATCAGCTGTTTCACTAATTTCC
Organism: Vachellia pachyceras; assembly: GCA_025593235.1. Classification (NCBI taxonomy): domain Eukaryota; kingdom Viridiplantae; phylum Streptophyta; class Magnoliopsida; order Fabales; family Fabaceae; genus Vachellia; species Vachellia pachyceras. The sequence continues at coordinate 12,054 of JANTPZ010084891.1, forward strand.
ATTGTGCTATAATTGGTTTGCCTACTGAGGATTCGTCGTCTTCGAAAACAAGTTTAGAGCATAAGATTACTCTCTCTCTCTCTACACACGCACACATGAATCTATATAGTGTGTGTTTGGGTGAGCGGCCGCTCAGCCCAAAAGCAGCTTTTTGGCCCAAAATTACGATTGGGCTGATTTCCATCGTTTGGTTGAGTGGTGTCGCAGAAGTGCTTGTGTGAAGGAAGGAGCTTCTCGGTAGAAGCTAGGGGAGTGAGCGGCGACGAATAAATCAGCGGTTGAGGTGGTTGGAGGAGGCCGTTGGAGCATTAACGTTGAGGTTGGTGGAGTTCGTTGGATCAATAAATCCGACCTCTTCTTCCATATTTGACCTTCGTATCTTTGGTGTTCGCCAAAACCTGCTTCCGGCTCCGTCGCATCGGCCGCCGCTGTCGACTCAGGGTAGGTGTTCTCTTCTTGTGCTGTAGTTGTTGCAGATCTGTGTAGGTGTTCTCTTCATCATCATCATCTCTCTTTTCTCAGCCTCTTCGCAGCTGCATTCTTCCCTTTTCTTCTTCATCGTCAAAAAATATGTTTACTTATTTTCTGCTGTCTTGCCTTATGGATTCAATAATGTGA
>JANTPZ010084892.1:0-13219 GCA_025593235.1 Vachellia pachyceras
AACATTATATCCAGTTTACGCACAAATGCAGGACTATTACCAGTTATCAATATATCATCGACATATACCAGAATGAAGATAGACATTTTATTTGTGCGAAGCATAAAGAATGATATGTCACTCTTGGCATTCTTGAATCCCCAGCTCAAAAGCGTAAGCCTAAGTCGATTAAACCAGACTTGGGAGCTTGGCGTAGACTATAAATTGCTTTAATCAACTTACAAACATGAGTCAGCCGCTACTTATCGACAAACCCTTCTGGCTGACGCATGTAGACTTCTTCCTGTAGATACCCATTGAGGAATGCATTGTTGACGTCAAGTTGACGAATTTCCCAGTGATAGGTGACAACAAGCATCAAAATTACACGAATGGTGGCCGCTTTAATCACTGGACTGAAGGTTTCGTAGAAATCGACCCCGGGCACCTGCTAAAAACCCTTTGCAACGAGACGCGCCTTGTGTTTCAGTATGGATCCGTCTGCTCGAAACTTGGTCTTAAATACCCATTTACTGTCTATAAGTCTCTGATTCGCAAAAGGTACAAGCATCCAAGTTTGATTCCGTTGCAGTGCGTTGAATTCAGCATCCATTGCCCCAAACCACTCCGATGATGAGATGACGTCCTGCACTGATCGTGGTTCGGAGCTCCTAACCAACGTGGATGGATCCTCTTTTTGAAGTAACCCAACATAAGGGTATTTGGGCTGAGTAATTCCATTTTTTGCTCGTGTTATCATGTGGTGCTGAGATATGGGCTTGGCTGAAGTCGAGTTCATCTTGGATATGGACTATGTCGCTGACAGAGATGCTGGACTCGAATTGTCACCAGAAGATGATCCATGACTTTTACTAGGAGATGGCGATTACTCAACCATTGGTGACAGATTTCCATTAGGAGATGACGTCAGGCTTGTTGGCTCTGTTCTTCTTGTTGCACTATTGTTGGAATCATCAGCTTGTCTCACCGTCTGTGTGTCTTGGGGCATCTGAATTATGAGCGGCATATCATCACCATTAGAATCACACTGAGACATTGACTTGCTGAGCTGCGGAAAACCAGATGCAAAGGGAAAGATCGATGTATCGAATACCACATGTCTTGAGATGAAAACTTTTCCTAATGCACTGAGACACTTGTAACCTTTTTGCTGAGCTGCAGGTCCAAGATAAACACATTTTTTGCTACGGTGCTCCAACTTATGTGCGTTATAGGGTCTCAGACACGGATAGCAGGCACACCCGAACGGCTTAAACTCTGAGTAGCATGGCTCTATTTCCTGAAGCAGAAACAGAGGAGTCTGGTCCTGTAGGACTCTGGTAGGCAATTGATTTATCAAGAAGACATCCATCTGAAAAGCATCAACCCAGTATTTTAAAGGCATGTGGGTATGAGCTAGGAGGGTTAACCCCATCTCCACAATGTGTTGGTGTTTGCGTTCTGCCCTACCATTCTGTGCTGACGTATATGGGCATGTATAACGCAGCTGAATACCCTCTTCTTGTGCAATGGGGATGATAGGTTTGAATTATGTACCATTATCGCATTGTATAGATTTGATCTTCATTTTGAACTAATTTTCAACAAAGGCTTTGAAATGTTTAAATGCTGTCAGTGTTTCCCCTTTATGTCTCAAGGGGTACAACCATGTGAATATGCTATAGTCATCGAGAAAATGGACATAAAAATGGTGTCCCCCAGGTGATTGGACTGGAGCAGGCCCCCACAGATCAGTATGAACCAGTTCGAAGAGTGAAGAAGATTGAGAAGTAGAGTGTGGAAATGACAGAGATTTTGATTTCCCTAATTAACATGCTTCACAAATAAAATCATGATCAACTGAGTAACTGGAAATGTTAACATTACAATTCTTTAATACTTGATTCAATACTCTGGTACTCGGATGGCCTAAAACATGATGCCATTTTCTAAGTTTGTCTAACTCTCTTGACTCTCGTATATCGGCTGCAAAGGCTGTTGGTCTAGGTTGATCTGGTTGCTCCATACTTGATGTCATTGGATACAGTCCTTCCTTTGCTTTCCCCCACAGCAGCAGCATTCCTGTGTTCTTGTCCTTTACATCACAGCAGCTATTAGTAAAATTGACATCCACATCATTGTCTTGGGCTAACCGATGCACGTTCATTAGATTTTTGTTAGCAGAGGGAACATATGAAACATCTTTAAGAGCAAGGTTAGAGTAAGCACAAGGGACAGTAGCTGAACCAACACCCACAACAGAGTTCTTTTCACCAGTGCATGTAGTAAGATGGAACTTACCGAGTGGTGTGAGATGATCAAGCTGCTCGGAGTGTGGAGTAACGTGGTAATTTACACCACTGTCCATATACCAAGCTGGATCAATCACTGTCTGCGGAGAAGCATAGTAAGCTTGTGGTGAAGTCAGATTGCCAAAAGAAGACTCATCACGATAGTAGCAGTTGCTTGTACTGTGACCAGGTCGTTGACAGTTAGTGCAGAATGGACGATGCCCTTGATGACCTCGAAAATGACTTACTCCTCGAGTATTGCGGGAATTTCCATGCCAGCCTCTGTTACGCCCAAACTCACGGTGATTAGCATTGGTGTGTTCGGGTCATTGAGCAAAATTGACTGATAGCTGTATGCTTAAGGTAGAGAAGTGATTCAACTGGTCCAGTCAAGTTTCGAATGCGAGGAAAGCGCTCTAAGCTTCCACCTAGGTTAAGTATGGTTTATCTATCAACTTCACAACAATGGCATTATACTCTGCGTCTAGGCCGTTGAGAATGTGGAGGAGTAGATCATCGTTGGCTAAAGGACAGCCAGCGAGTGCAAGTTCATCGGAGAGGCCCTTCATTTTGTTCAGGTATTCATCCATTTTTAGCATGTTCTTGCGAGTATTGTGCAACTCATTCTTTACAACCATAACACGTGCTTTCGTGGAGGCGCATGTGAGTGTTCGAGCACCATTCTAGAGTTCAGCAGTTGAGCACCGACGTCCATCGTCATCGTATTTCGCAGCCAGCCAACTAAGAGACAATCGACCGTGAACCAATCGGCAAAATCTGGGTTCAGCTTAGGTCTTGCAGCATTAGGAACGAGCTTGGGTGGTGGATGAGTTGTTCCATCGATGTGGCCTTCTAGACGATGTCTTTCGATAAGGGGAAGCACGATGGATTCCCAAACTAGATAGTTGGTGCGGTCCAGCTTGATCGCAGAAGTCTGGCTAGATGAGCTGAATAGCGAGTGAGTTTTCGAGGGGCATGAAGAAGCAGACTCGACTGAGGATGAAGAAGACATGGCGAAGTGCAGATGGCTCTGATACCAAGTGAGAAAATCTGTATTGATTGAATCTGAGTCACTATAACACTGTGCTCAGGAGTATATGTATATTTATACTATTGCAATACTCTATCCATGAGGTTACACAGTTATAACAACCCAATGACATAGCAAATAAAGAATACACAGCGTGAAACATCTTGCTAACAGACTACCCATACATATATACATAAATACCCCTACTGTGCTACAATATACAATCAGTCTAACAATCTATCTTCTAAATGTTCAGGAGCTTGGTTTTGTATACAAATCTGTGTTTCTGCTCTTGCTTTTAGGTTACTATTACTAAGGTTTTACTTATTTCTATGTGCCTCTTTTCCGATAGAAAAATGTTGGGGTCTTCTTTTTTACAGTACCATGAGTCCAGCACCTCATATAGAAATAAGGAATTTTTAGTTTACGTATTTTAACTTCTACGCATTTTCCGTATAGTTGCTGCTTATCTTAACATTTTCCTCCTTCTAAAAATAAGGGTTTTGAATTTCTATATGTAAAATTATCCTATAAAGTTACAGTTTCCACATTGTTCTTATGATTGAGGATACTCTCAAAATTTGAATTTCCATTTTTCTTCTACACTATCACTATATAAACTCTTCAAAAGCAGGGTTTCAGGTCTTTTGCCTGGACAACAATTTCCTACCAGCTCAAAGATATACTTAAATTGTCACCATATTGAAGATGTATGGAGAGACGCTGGAATACTCGAAGCCATCAAAGCTTCCACATACCGAATTCCAAGAAGCGACGATTTGGTTCTTGGGCTTGCCCAAACGTGGTATCCTGAGACCAACAGCTTCATATTCTCTTGGGGTGAAGCTACAATTACTTTAGAAGATGTAATGGTCTGTGGGGTCCTCTGCTTTTAAGCCTCTTGAAGATGAAGAATGGAAGCAAATCGAACAGAGTTTAGATGAAATGCGAAGAAATTTGATAAAGACGAAAGCGAAAAAGGCAGAACATGTTCCATGGTTGAAGCGTTTCATGGAGGAAGACGGCGAGTTGGAGCACGTGGCATTTCTATCATTATGGCTTGCAAGGTTTGTGTTTCCTCGAATCATTTCGATACAAATTTTCTCCATTGCAATACATCTGGCCAGAGGCACCCGAATTGCCTTAGCACCTGCTGTTCTAGCAAGTATATATAGACCAGACTAGCTCTTTTTGTTGAGGACTACTTTATTTCTAAATACAGGCATTTTCATATGTTTTTCAAAGTGGCAATTTTTTACTTAATAACTCCTTGAAAGCTTAAATATCATTTTCTCAATCTTTGATTTTTATATGTAATTCTACTATCATAGTTCCTGATTAAGAAGATTCCGTTTTTTTCTTATTATTATCATTTTTCGTTGCCAATTTGATATAAGTTAAATATACTGAAGTAAAAAGAATCACTAAGATAGAAGCTAACTTGTTGAGAAGAATGATTTTCATGAGGTACCCAACTGCATTATGCGGTGCCATACTCATTTTATTCAGTTTTTATTTTCGTTATTGGAGCTCTTGATCCCCAAAGAGGAAGTAAGGAAGCAAATGAAAACTCAAAAAATAATAGTTTTGATCCTTAGTCTCTTTCACTTTATATCTATTTTCTGGTTTGGTTATGATCTGTGGTAATTTACTATCCCCTAATTTTGAGCTAGTTGTTCCTTTACTCTGGTTTGAGTTTGCTTTATGTCATAAAAACCAATACTAAGAGGTCAAATATTTAGTTTTGATTGGATTACTTTTATTCACCATTTAAATTAATTATTAGAGAAACATATGTTCCTCAGCATACACCAAGATATGAGGAAAAGTCATTTTTTACCACCATCATTTAGTAAATGCCTTTGCTTGTTAGATTGAATTGACTGGGGTTTTACTGGCTAATTGTGCATCTATTAAAGAATAAGTGCTGTCTTTAGTAGTAAAGTTCCAAATGCTTGATTTTCAAAATGTTGAATGTGCAATCTAGACGGGTGAGCAATCTAGAAACTTCCATCTTAAGATTTTGACATTGGGTTATATTACAGAGTCTCTTATCTTTTGTTTCATCACATGTAGGAACCACTTCTCTTCTCATTTGTTGAGGTTGCTTTCTTCTTTCTTTATAGACGGGGAAGAATTACTCATCTTGCAGAGCATGCTGGGTAATTAAGCCAGGTTTGCATCTTCAATGTTCTAAGCTTTTAGATTGGCGTTGAATTTCCAGCCAGTGTTCAACTTCCATATTTCTAGACCGAGGTGATCCTCTTAGATAAGAAGGTTACAATCATAAATGGCAGAAAGTCAGAAACAACAAAAAGGATTCCCTAACAAGAGGATATTTATCTGCTACTGTTGGAGCGGTATTACTTTGTTATTGTTATTGAGCATTTTCTCTATGTTTTCCTTTTTATGTACTACAATACAAATCACTAATGTTATAACATTTTTCGTACAAGTTAGGTCTGCAGATTCTGTAGTAATGGAAGTCAAAGTTTCTATTCATTCTTTGGTACTCAGGACATTTTTTCCTCTTCTTCAATTTACAAGAGGAAATTGTGCATTTATGGGAAAATATAACGAACAACCTTCGGTCCCTATATTCTTGTGGTGGGTGACTCCTAAATATGCTTGCTGATAACCTGGAATTGACACCCAAGGGACATATCACCTGAAGTGAGGTTCCTTTGTGGCATGTCATCTCTTTTATTATCAAATAGAAGACATCATCTTAAGTGCAGATTTTTTCATTTGTTTTTTTATTCTCTTCTTGATTTGTTGTTTTGGTGTTAACTCTTGCGCAGTATGTAGCCTTGGGGAGTTTGGGGAGTCTGAAAGATATGCATACTAATAGCATCTTCGGCATTCTGATCTGTAAAAATTTTTGTCATGTGTTTGAATTTTGTTTGCAATGGCAGTTTTATATGTCATCATATCACTTTACATATGTAGCCACTAACTCTCTATCTAGCTCTTGTGTATTTTTTGTTTTCAGTTATTACAATTCCTACAAAGTTTGAGGACATGACTCGTGCAATATATGGTCACTAACTCTCTATGCAGCTCATGTGTATTTTTTATTATCAGTTATTACAATTTCTACAATTTTGAGTACATGACTTGTGCAATACTGTTGGATTGATTGGTTTAATTTTTCTTTACTGGTGCCTTTTTTTCCCTTGTGTTTTTTTACGACTTTCAATTATTTTCTGGTCATATGCATTATTATTTGCTTATAATTTGCGTCATTCTTTCTTTGTTTTTTATACTTAGTACATGTATCTTTCTACTGGAGATAATTCTATTCGAGATATTGTCAAACATTAATGTGGACACCTCTCCCTAGGGGATTTGAAAGTTGGTTTATCGCAAGTAAGAGACTAGCCGCTTCAATTAGATTCAACGTCCATTGGTTATTTGCCTCTTTCTTTTACTTTCGCAGATATGAATATTTATCTTTTTGGTTTCTTTGATACAATTTGAGCAAACTAAAAGCTAATATGAATTTCTGATTGTTGGTTTTCTACAGTAGATGCTTGGTACATTGAAATTCAGCAGACTTTATGTTAATAAATTTACTTTGACTAATGGTTAATTTACATTCTTGAACTGAACATTAATTGACGCACGTTAATTTTTGTGCTTGGGGCGAAAAATTAACTGAACTAATTAGATTAACAGCTACGAAATAATGTAGGAAATGTCTTCCTGCGCAATATCATTGGAAGTTATAATGGTAAAAATTCCAAGGAAATTCAATAAACCTTCAACAAACCTTTTCTTTAACTACTCCCTCCAGTTTCTAACATAAAAGCTAGTTAGAAAGTTGGATTTGGTTCTAAATATAAGATATCAATATACTATGTCTCCCAAATTCATAATTTTGTTTCCAATGCATTTAGGGTTTAGTCTCACTAAATTTAATGTGCTTTTGAAAAGTAATTCAATCGGACCAAAAGGAATGAATAGAAACCAAAATTGTCTCATTGAAAAATCATTTCTTGATAAAAGTTTCAAAAGTTCAATCCTTATCAAGTTTATAGGCTTTGAAAAATTATTTGCATATGAATCTGTGGTGATCTTACATGGAGAAAGAATAAAACTTTTGTTTGGAATACCCATAACAGAGATTAGAGAAGATGTAAAATATGTAAAAGTAAACATGTGATGCATTTAAAATGACTTGTACAAAAAGATAGTCTAGAATTTCAAGCTAAAAGATAATTGGCAACATAAGTCCTTGAATTCCGTTGAAGATAAAAAAGGTTTATCATCAAAACCGATTAAAACCCAAACTCAAAATCTACTAATTACTCTAAATTGACTAGCACCTTCTGTTGGGCCTAATCTTTATTTGTTTTAATGGCTGCTATATATTCAATTGTTCTGTTTGTATTCAAATCTCCATGAAGCCCCACTGAGGAAGGTCTATAGATTACGCATGCCTAATTAAGTATACTTTTTCTTTTTATTATTATACAACAGGTTATGGAAGTTTCAACTTCCAAAACTGGTAAGCATGGACATGCAAAGTGTGACTTCATTGGTATTGACATCTTCACCTTGAAAAAGCTTGAAGATTTTGTTCCATCTTCCAACAACTGTGATGTATGAGAGAGATTACATTTTTTTCTTTAATTACATTAGTTCACCCGAACCTTTTTCTTTGTTATGTAAATGGCTGTAGCATCTTAAAATGTCTATATTCTTGTGTGATCCAGGTCCCACATGTCAACTGCTCTGACTACCAGCTGATTGATATCCCTGAGGATGGATTTGTATAATTAATTCCTTTTCTTTCTTCCTCTCTCTACAAATTCATGGTGGAATTCGTAATTTTTATCTGGGTTAATACAGTGTTTGATCCTTATAGTTCACCTTCGTGTTGGTTTTGGTTCCTATAGTTTCAAATAATAGACTTTGGTTTCTCAAGGGACAAAACTGTTATAAGGAATATTACTTTATGTAGACGGAAAGAAAATTGAGGTACCAAAACCTATCCTGGAAACTAGAAGGACTAAAACTAAAATGAGGACAAATTATAAAGATCAAAACATTGGTTTAAGGTAACCCTTCTGACTGACTCTGGGGATGACCAAGGATTATCTTCGGCTTCCAACCAGGTTTAGCTTATAGACACCTAAGAGAAACTATCACAAGTTTTATCTGAGATGGGATCTGCTATTCATAGAGATCAAGCAGGGGATTCTGATCTGGATGATGGTTTAACAATTAGAGAATTGCAGAAGAGATATATTTTAGTTAGGGAAATGCCATTTCTATGGAGGATGGAGATGAAAATCTAGCAAATGGTGAGAATATGAATGTGGTTAGGCGATCGAAGAGAGCCAAGTCAAATGCAGAAAGGGCGAATATGATCGGTAAGTTTTAAAGATCCTACAAAGGTAAGTTTGGTGAGGATGATAATGAAGTCAAAAGTGTGAGTGATTGTTCTCTAGATGTGTATTTTTCTAATTTTGAGACTCGAATTAAAGACCTTGAAACTGTGGTTGCTAAGCTTAAAGCAGCATAATTTTGTACACAGATGAGGGTTTTAGAGCCAAAGCTGGATAACAACTGTTTGTAATGAACATTTATGCTTGCAAAAAAGTTTATCTCATTGAAACTGATATGCTCACATGTTTATTGATGATTATTAATCAGTTTGGTGTACTAATTTTTTTTCTGGTAGATTAAGCCTGTATGTAAATTCTGTATTCAGTTTTTCGAAACTGTATATTTACAATTCCTTTGGGTTTGAATGGAACTATACTAATGTTTAATATACAACTTTTGTCTCAAATTATGTCACAGTTTTATCTAATTAAGATTGTTAATATTTTCAAGAACCGTGTAAGCTGTAAACCTTAGTTTGTTACCTTGTGAGGAGTTAAGCTATTCTGCTAAACTCAATATGGTTCATGAAGGAAAATAATTTCTTATTTATCTTTCTAAAACTCCTTCCCACGTAGGATCGTAAATGAAGGAAAGGAAGGCCCATTTCCTTTCTATAAGCCTCTTTTATGTCAAGTAAATGGGCTCGAAGATTGTGAGTGTGTTATCCAATAATGTTATAATATTTTGACTAATAAGCCCAACATTTTCCATTCGAACATTAGTAAAGTTTTATTCATTTTTAAAACTTTAGTTCATATACCCATCATCGGTGGGTTCAATTGACGAAGGGATTGTATTAGTACTCTCACCTAAAGAGAGAAGGTTCGATCCTAGAGAGTGCCACTTTGTTGTGACTCCAGTTGCGGCGTTTGGGGAGGCATCACCACAGCTTAGTGAAGCTGGATTGACCTACCTATGTAGTCAGAACTAAAGGACTTGCTTGACATGCTCCAGTACTTGCAGGGACAAGCCCCAATGGATCATGAGTTATGTGCTATGTCCTTGGATCGTGGGTGAGCCCAACCCCTTTCATAAAAATTGGTTATAAAAAAAAATTTAGTTCATATAATTTAATAAACCATGGATCACTTTACTACTTGAGGAAAACTTGTAGTCTGAAACTTATGGGACCAAAATCAAAATGAGAGTAAAGTACAGAGACTCAAAATTATATTGACCCTATTACTTTTTAAGCCCAATATTGTACTTTATTCCTCATGCAATATCATAAATTATATTTACCAAAGATGTTGAGTCTATTAGAAGGGATTAGTCCCTCAAACCATGATAAACTAAGGTTCGAATTTCATCTATAAAGGTACCATATTTAACGTTCAATAGTGCCTCAAATTTAATTGTTTTCAATACGATGATACATGTACCTGGTAAACACAAATATTATATAAATTATATATGTTGGATGTAACAAGGTGGGTCCAATTAATATTGAGTTGGCTCATAATTCATAAGACCATGCTTTTTAAACCCTATTGTCGATGTGAGAAGCTTGTTAAGGATGTGTTATGTAAATACTTTTATAAATGTTCGTTGAAGTTATAGGCATATACTAAGTTAAGCATTGTGAGTCAAATCCCCTAAACATTTTTGTAAATTATATGTTTGTGAAAAATAAATTATAAAAAATTTATAAACATATTATGCATGGATATCACCCTTTCTTTTCTAAGAGCATACCCTTGTTGCTTCCCCCTATACATAGGTATCCTCCTCCTGGAAGCAATCACATTCGAAATATTATTGATCATTGAATGTGAGCACATCTTTTAGCATGAATTCAAATATTAATTCATCGTATTCTGATGTATTATACTCTTCAATTGAACACAATATCCCCATTGGTCCCTATTGTTGTTGATGTTCCTCCAAAAGTTTATAGTGCTTTCACCTCGCTGACAGGAACATAAGCCCATGTTTTTTTACCAGAAACACAGCTTCATCATCAAAGAGGAAAAATCAATATCTAATACCCTAATGTTATTTTTCAATTGCATCTGGCACTCTAATCTTATTTGTTATACAATTTGTTCTTGAAGTATTTTTTGGTGCAATTTTGCATTCAAAGCATTCTTAGGTGAAAAGTACTTTAATTAAGGATAAAATTGCAGTAAAGAAAATAACTTTAGGTGCTGAATGCTATTGAAAAATATATTTCAAGGTGCTGAATAAATATTAACAGACTTTTTAGGAGTTAACGGAGCGGGTAGATGGCAAAAAAAAAAAAAACGGAGCGGGTAAAATTGCTATTAATACTTTAAGGGCAAAGTTGCCAAAAATAAATTTGAAGATAAAATTGCACCACAACTAAGATTATGGTACTAAATGTAATTGAGAAATAATATTAAGGTGTTGGGTGTTACTTTACTTAAAAGGAAATTAAATTCATGATGCTTTTTTATACGTAAATTTTTAGGTGGGTTTGGTATCGGTCCCCCATCAAGGTCAGGGCACGGCCCTAGAGCTCTTTAAGCACTTACAAGGAACTTACGAGATCGCCTATCAAAGGAGCACTCACAACGGCAGAGGGAATTAAACTCATCTCCTTGTGGGAGTTGAACCCGTTCGTTGCCATATGAGCCAACTCTCATTGGCAACTAAACTTAAAAAGAGTCTATTAGATGGTATTTAGCCAAATTCAAAAACGAAAAATAACGTAATTCACATAAAATTTTATATAATCACTATAAATGAAGCACATCCATTTATTGTTTCCTTGTTTTTCCTATTCTTTAACGTTTTCCATTTTCAGCTAATTAAGACAACATCTTTGGACATAGAAGAAGCAGTTATGGATTAGTTTAAAACCGAGATGGACAAAGTCGATGTCTTTAATAAAGCCTTGCATTGAAGCATAGCAACCACATCAGACATTGTTGGTCTCAGTGCAGCAGATTCTTGGGTACAGAGCAAGCCAATCTCTATTATTTTCTTTACTTCCTCTGCATCATAGTCATTAAGTTCCAAGGTGTTTTCCACCAACTCTAAGTGCATGTCACTTGCATATAGTTTCCAAGCCTATCAAACATAATCAAAGTCACATAATGAAAGGGTGGAAAAGGCAACATAAAATTATGTTTGACACACAAAAAAAAGGCTATAGTTTATCAAGTACTAGTGGCTCATTAAAAAAAGGGTATAAGGAAGAAATTCAATTACCAAAAATTCTCAATGAAAAGCGAAGAGTCTACATATGTTGTCATATCTTCCATTGAAATTTATCATTACACGCTTCTGCTGGAATTTTTGGTAGTTAAATGTCCTTATTGAGGCATTGTAGTAATTCGCTTTTAAAAATGCTCCTTAAATAGCTGAATTTTTTTAACAATAACTTTCTTACCTTCTGTAGAAGGAATTCACCTTCAACATCACCAACCTTGAAATCTTTATTTTTCTGACCACTAATGATTTCTAAAACAACAACACCATATCCGTAGACATCAACCTTCTCAGATAGTTGGCCATGAACTGCATACTCTGGTGCCGCATATCCTCTACAAAATGTATAATGATTTTGACATTATTGATCAAAATAAGATGCAAGCACATAAACATAAGTCACAATTTGACATAGACTTGAACGCACAATATAATATTGCGCCATCAAAATACATTCTCTTTCTTAAACACTCATGCTTTATAAAGAAAACAAGAGAAGGTTAAAAGTGTATTATGAGTGTTCTATATACTGACATAGATCTTGGTCGATGTGTTATTTACTCCTGTACTATATTAAAAGATTTAGACAAATACAATTGAATATTAGCAAACACTCGAAAGAACGATGTATAAATATTAGGATTAATTCAACTTACAACGTTCCTGCAAATTTTTTGCTAAGATGATATTTCTTCTCAAGTAAAAGTCTTGCCAATCCAAAATCTGCAATTTTAGGTTGAAGATCATCATCCAAGAGAATGTTGTTTGGCTTTATATCTCTATGTATTACACGGACACGTAATTCCTCGTGTAAATAGGCCAAACCCCTTGCCACTCCCAGAATTATATCATATCGCTGTTTCCAGTTGAGAGAGCCTTTCCTTTTACCTGTTTTCAAACCTAAAACTATCAAGGGTAGATTGGAAATGTAGAAAGAATCATGATGACGAAAGTAATCCTTAGGGCATGCTTTGATTGGAAATAAATAAGATGTTTAATTACCAGTCTTCAATAAAATTAGAACATATGAAAGGCTTTGTTAGAGTAGTCCATAATATGTTGTTATTAATTAATCAATTAATTAATTTTGCAATCTTGTGGTTTGGTTAAAAAATATATCCACATGTTATTTGTGATGGAGATGTAACATTAGCAAACACTTGAAGAACAATGTATAAATATTAAGTGGATAGGGGGTTACCGAATATGAATTTGTCAAGACTGTTGTTCTTCATGTATTCATAAACAAGGAATCTATCATTGTCTTGAACACAACATCCCAAAAATCGAACAAGATTTCGATGATGAACATTACTGATAAGTTTCACTTCACTTTCAAAATCTTCTTCCA
>JANTPZ010084898.1:0-14145 GCA_025593235.1 Vachellia pachyceras
TTCCTTGTTTGAATACTCCTCTTCTTCCTTCAATGAAGCAAGCTTATAAATCAAGTTTCTTTTCTCTGTATCATTATCAAATGACATGTCATTTGAAGCATGCCCTGATTTTGAATAAAGCAAAGCTTCCAATCTCAAATAAAGCAGAATTTCAAATGAACTGCTGTACATATCTTCAACTTCTACATCTTTGGCAAAGCCCTCTCTGTAATCAAATTCCCTCACTTCACTGCAAGCTACCCTATTGGAACATGTTACATAGAAGGGGAACCTTCCAGCCTTGTGAGGTGGAGCAAGACAACACAAAACTCCATTGGCTAAAATCTCAGCAGGAACTTCAACTTCTCCAAACATAAAAGACCAGTTGCAGTTTGCCACCACTGGTTGATTCTTCAAAAATGTTCCAATGATCAAAACCTGTGGGTTTTCAGTAGCATAGCATGTCAGTCAAATCTGAGCTTCCTTCTTTTCTAGTTATGCAGATAAAAGAGAGTTGAACACAGGACACATACAAGGAGGGAATTGAGCAATAACAATTTCAGCTAAGTAAAATCCAGATAGATCTAGTCAGGACAAGGGCAGCTGATATTTGAAGTAAGAGAAGGTATGTTTTTATTATAAATATACTCTATGGAAACATATATTCTATTAAGTTACTCACTCCAAGTAATAAAAATGATTTTTTTCTTTGAGGAAAAATAATAGAACCGCAGATAAAAATGACTACATATTTCAGATCCCCAAGAACAGACTGCCTAAAACAAATAATTGTATATTAGAAAATGAATCTGAAATCAAAATACAAGTTAATGTTTTCCTTCGGTTCTTTTCATATTTGAAGATTCCCCATCCATTTAGGAGTACCTCAGTTTCAGAATCAGCATAAGCCCATTTAGGCGAAAAATCATATATGCTGAACAGCTGGTCATGGGAGAGGGAGGGACTCAATGAAGAATCATCTATAACTTGCCCACATTCATCTGTGCTCCATGAAATACCAGATGAGGATTGCATGCGTAGATCATCCACCTCTGGTAGTTCTTTACTAACCCATCGAGAAAAGCTGTCGACTTTCTTCAGGCTATCATCTCCCTCTAATAATGGGCGTTTCATAATGAAAGTATTCTCAATCTCAGAATTAGAATTCACAGAAAATTGATATTGCGCATCTGTATGCTGCTCTGATAAGTTTTCCTGCAAAGGCTGTTCTCTTGACTGGCCATTGAAAGTCAACAGGTCAGAAGCAATTTCAGGACCTGAATTATGAGATTGATGCCCAAGCAAACCAGCGGGAAAATCGGATCCATATTCAGAACTCAACAATTGGGTTATTGGCCATTTATGCAACTCTCCTGAATTCTCTTCAAAAGGAATCTGTATAAACATATCAAAGTGTAGAAAATATTAAAGATGTCACATATTGTAACAAAATCATAAATTTGATTAAATATAAAACAGATTAAAATGTCAGTATAGCACAGATACTATCA
Organism: Vachellia pachyceras; assembly: GCA_025593235.1. Classification (NCBI taxonomy): domain Eukaryota; kingdom Viridiplantae; phylum Streptophyta; class Magnoliopsida; order Fabales; family Fabaceae; genus Vachellia; species Vachellia pachyceras. The sequence continues at coordinate 1,491 of JANTPZ010084898.1, forward strand.
AAGATAAATGGCAATATAAATTATTACTCAACATGGTTAATATGAATGACAGACATGTACATTATCCAGGATTCCAGCTTCAGTTTTGGCTGCTAACTATGGCTGATATTGTAAAAGGTTTTAATAATAACAGATTATTTTATCCATTAGAAAAAAAAATCCTGAAACCCATACAATTTATTCCAATAATTTTACAATTTTAGAAAAAACTATGAACTTTATTTCGCAGGGGAGAATTTTTTGAGTAATTCAGCTTGATCCAAATTAATCAAACAGAAAATCAAGAAAACCGTCCATCACCATTCACCTTAATAAAAAATATGGCCAAACATAGACTGATGACTAACTTCGGTGTCGAAGGAGGTAAGCTATGCTTTCAAGGTCACTTCATTCACTATCCTTGAGATTGACTTAAACCTAATAACCCAATGGTTGGCTTCTAATGCAGACAGAAAGAGAATGTAAAGCTAATTTCAATGTGTGGATCCCTAATCTTAAAGGCATCATGAACCAAGCAATATGCTACTAACACAAGTAAGACTACCTTAGGATTCAAAACCGTGAGCTTGCCCATGAGTATTGCAATAGATTTTTCCTCTTTTATAAAATCAATATCAATGTGAATAAAAATGATATAAAGAATGAGCAAGACTCAGAACCATTAAATGATAGATTACCCTTTTGAGCGAACAAAACTTCTGTGTAATGATGTTAAATCTCTCAACTTCCCATCAAATAACAATAATCAACTCCCATTACCTCCCTTCCCCAATCTCACTATTTTCCAGCAATTACACCAAAAGAGAGAGGGAAAGGAAGCCTCAAAATTCATCAAGCACCGAATCCTTCAACAATGACATACTGATTCTCAAGAACAAGTGACATCACATGACAAATTGCATTAACTCACACTTCAGCATTTTGACCAAAAGACTCCACACATGCTGCTCAACTCATCAATGGCCACAACAATGGCCCAAATAAAGCAAGTATCAGAAATTCATCTTCTATAGCAGTTAAAAACACTATCATTGAAACTCTTCGAGCAGGAAAATAAACTGGATGGCTCAGCACCAATTGAAGACTCTAGAGTAGCAATCCAGAACCGAAAACAAGAGGGGACTGTGCTCCAAATTTAATAACATTCATGTATAGATAATAGCTGCTGAACCACATTAGATCCGACAACATAATCTCAAGTTGATTTTTCTATCTTGAAAATAAAGGACCCAAAAATGTAACTTGCAGACAGAACTAATAGCAAAGCAGGTACCTGCCAATCTGATTGAAAATACTGAGATTTCCCTGCCCCCTCAACTAGGTTACCCTTACTCGCTAAAAGATCGCCCAGAGCAGGTTCTTGTTCAAGAATGTTCCCAACTGAATAGGGTGGAACAGAATGAAACGATGCAAGGTTTGGATCAGTATTTAATCCAGCACTACATTGGCCCAATACATTGTCCCAGGGGGCCATGCCATGAATATTTTGGCCCTCACCAAAGGACACATTGCTTGCTCTGGTTTTGTCCCCTTGGACAAGTGGGATGTCATTTGTTCCAGAAACTGATGGCTGTCCATGATCACCTGGAATCATTTATAGATATACAGCAAAAAGCAAGTGCCAGAGTATCAGAAAAGCATGTCTGTTGACTGCCTGCTATCTAATGCAAAAGACAGAACATAATAATATGAAGAACTTGCAGTAATCTTGCTGTTCTCACAGGACCATTCCTCATACATGATCTAAAACAAGGGTAATCCAAACTGTTAGCATGGAGAATATCCACTGACAAATTTCATTAATCAGTATGAACGAATGAGCTAGACTCTTAGTCTTGTTTAAAGTATAGATGTGATGCATCAAGACACTAAGTCATTGGTTGTCTGATCTATAGGTCCAGGTCACAAAGAAAAAGCAAAAAGTCTATACCATGCAATCCAGATGCAAAAGCTGAAATACCTGAATCAGCATCTTCACATAAGGAAGATAAAGTGCTAGTTGGGCTCATGGCATCCGTGCTCCTTGAAGGCATGCTACCATAATTGATGGGAAAACCAGATGATGGAGATGCAGATCTGCTATTTCCTGACGCAACCTCATCACTATCTGTATTTCCTACAATATTTGTTTTGTTACCCTGAGAAATACAAAACACATAAAACATTCATTAATAAGTAATAACTCATCAAGTTTGCATGTAAAATAGGCCTCAGGCATTTCATAAAAACTACTACCATCACAGCCCCCTCAATTGACATTAGGTAAGAAATCAAGGGCCCTATCATGACATTCAATAAATAATTTAACGTATAAACTGAAGCAAATATCACATACAAGACTTAAGGAAGCCTAAAGAAGTGAACTCATCAACCCATGTCTACCAAACATAGAATAGATATAACTCAGTTCTCAGCAAGAAAGTGAAAGACAATGCGGCAGAAGCTGGACCTCTCTTAGCATTCTAGTTGAAGGCGTAGCGTGGAAAACACATGATGGTTATTCCCACTCTATATTTAAAAGGAAGTTTAAAGAATAAATTGTCACAAATAGACTAGGTCTATGCTATTGGAAGCTATGGATATCAAGCCAAAATTATAACAATGAGCAGCATTAAAGTTTTCCAATTGCAAACTCATGCAACCAACATATTCATCCCATGGGTAGCAGAGCCTGAAATATAAGAGCTGTGTTTCTTGCACCCTTACAGAGCAGCCCCCTCCTCAAAAGGAAAACCACATATCAAGAAAGAATAGCAACAGTGAAAATAAAAAAATTACAAAAAAAAAAAACAGACAGACAGACAGACGAACCTACCTTTACTTCCAAGTAGTGGACAAAAACTATGTGCATCATGTCCCTGCAAGTAACAGAATCATAATAAAATAATATTCTGAATCCTTTTTTAAAAGTAACAAAACAAAACCCCAGTCAGAAGATTCCATTTAATTTTATTTATTCCAGGATAAATGCACCTAAAGTTACAACTTCATGGATAACAATGATATGTTGAACAAAATTCTGAAAAGTCAACAAGTTAATACTCACGGTTCAAGCAACCAATAGCTTCGCCTCTGAAAATTTTCATTTTCTTCCCCATGGGCATAGTAGCAATGTAACACATCAACACTTCCCACCTAAAATTACTTGACAAATGTTACAATCTTAGCAAATAATTTAGTTAAATCCAATTACACAAAATTAACCCAAAAAAAGGGAGTCAGCTCAAGGCTATGTGGTTGTTCATAAGAACTCAATTAACAAGAGTCACACAAGACTTGAGGAATAGCAAGATTACCTTCAACTTTTCATGAGCTTCCTTTATAGTCTTTCCATCTTTTTTCTTCCTCCAATTATGTCCATCCTTTCTAAAATATCTCAAAACCTTGCGATCAAACAAAAAAAGTGAACCACCTACAACCATAATATATATATATATATATATCAGGCAACGTCGTAAGAACATTAAATAGCACAAAGCAATATTTAAGAGTGAATGCCAACAGAAAAATAATAACAATAACCTAGACACCACTGAACTTGGAAAACCATACTACACGCATGCGTAAAAATGATCCCTATGGCTGCCAATCCAGAAGTACTTGTATTCTTTGTAAAGAAATATGTCAGTAATCAAATGAATTATTATGGGCTCAACTGAATCTCTAATTAGGGCAATAATAACACGATCATTCTAAACCTCAATCATTGGCACCTTATCTAGTGTGTGTTTGGGCTTCCCTTTTGGACATCCATAACCCAAGTTTCACAACATCCAACATTTTGAATGTACTCCTAGATAACTACCATAATTCCCGGTATAAACTTTGTAGACACCAGTTAAGGAGGTATGAACAATTCATGTCAGATTGGTGATATTAATATTTTGGAGCAACAAGTTTAACCATTTTGCATATGACTATAAGAGAAAGTCCTTTTGATAAGTTGGCAATAAAGCATACTAATACACACAATGACCATACTTGGGGGCCTGTTTGGGGGTTCTGGAGTAATTTGAAACACCCGATAATTGCGGAGAATTTCACATATTTCAGCAGGCCGCAACCACCGATGCTGGGCTTCACATTGTAATTGCTGAAGATCTGCAAATTGGATATCAATCGCTCAATCATTTTATAATTGTATGTTTACAAAAACAAGTACAGTGAGGAAAGGAAGCTTAAAGAATCAGACAACAACCACAGAAATTCCATGTCTTGTGAGGAAAGAAAACTTAAGGAATCAAACACCAGCCACAGTTCTCTGTCTCACTCTTATCTCAACAGAAAATAATATTCACATGAGAAAAAGTGCACGCACAAGTGAAAACAAGACAGCAAAATGAGTGTTGAGAGGCAGGGAGCAGCAAAAGGAAACTTATGCCAATTAATTATTATGAACCAGTGAGTTGCTCATTTTGCACTCAAACTTTAGCACAAAACCAGGTTTTTTCTCATAACTCCAATATTAGTTTGCACTAGGATGCTATGACGATTTTGTCTATGTATGAACGACACGCAAATTTTTAAGATATAAAAAGTTCTCCAGTTAATAAGAGGGGCATGTCTCAATTATTAAATAAACTAAAAATTTATTCATGCCAAACTAATAATTTATTTATGGTGCCTTAGAAGCATTACTCGATTAAAAAAAACTTGTGATTTGTACAGTCAAAAGAGAATACGACTCCAAACCTAACCTTCAGCAAAGATGATAATTAACAAATAGTCGGAAAACCTTCATCCACGCTCTTTTTCACCCCCCACCATCCAACAGTCAATTAATAGGGTCAATAAACGCATTGGGAATCTACCAAACTCTTAATCAGGCAACCAATTGCAATCAACTCGTTTAAATACATGTTTAGTAAATCAAATATTTCTTCAAGTTATTTTAACTGTATCATTTGTAGAATCTTAACCAAAAAACTTCCAAGCCTATGAAGTTCTTGAAATACACATCATTAGAACTTTGTCTTTCATACAGCTCCTCTCATTGCACTTGCCCTATCAATTAAAACTATAAAGTCTACCTGTAAGGGACTGCTGTTTCTCTAGACCAATCCAACACTCTAATAACTATTCCAATCATAAGGAAAATTTAATTTGAATCCCCTTATAGATTATGGCATCAGTTGACTTGATGCAGCCCAAGATTCACTGCTCCAAGAATGAATTATCCCTTTCTTCCCCTTGTTTTGAGTTGGGAGAGTAAGTCCGAGCAAGGATGGACATGTTTGTTATATCCTTAGAAATTCAGCCTACCAGAAAATTAGACGCAAACAAATATTAGACCACTTTGACAAGCTGAACTTGAAGCCAAACAATCTGACCGATACATTTTATTCTGCATTCCAATGAGCATCTGGTCATTCAAATGAAACCATTCTGCATGCAGTCTAAATCCTTCATACCCAACCACAGGAGTATGAATGCCACCAAAGCCGCCTTTCCAAGTACCATACCGACTGGGAACAAATTCTTATATCAACAAGAAACGAAAATTGCTTATTTATGGAAAATTTGAAGCCCCATCTGGATTATCACTAGGTTCCTCAACCTCAGAAAGGCCTAAACTACAGTAATGCTCCATTTCAGGAACACTTAGCTCCAGCGATAATACCATTCAACATGGAAACAAAACTCGAGCAAACAAAAAGTGAAATTTTGAACTTCCCCAATTCATAATCGTAACGAAGATTTTCGGGAAAAGATGCCACAAGAAGAAAATTAAGTGATCCGAAAATGAAATAAGCAGTAAACAGAACAAAAAAATCGCAAGAAATATGACCTAATCGATGACCCACACCAAAAGAAGCTTGCTCCGCCATAACGATGACTGACTCAGAGATCAATGCGGGGTAAGAAGATGGTAGCTGATAAAGTGATAATATATAATAAAACCTGCGAAAGTAACTTCTCTCTTTTCACTCTTTCCAGTCAGCTTCTCAGCAGTGACGTGAGAAAGTGCAACACCGATCCGGAAACTTTCGAGTTTTATATTTTTTGTGAGAAAAAATTTAAAACTTAATTCCAAAAATGCTGTTAAGAACCAATAGAATTCTGCCACTTGGCAGATGGGCGGATGTCAGATTCACCGAGCCTCCATGTCATTGAATCCAGGTGAATCTGATCGTCCATGTAATCAAAGTCTCAAATGGGGACCAACCACTCCGAAATCATTCGTACAAAAAAAAAATAGCGGGAAAAAATGGGAATGTTTAGCTATTATTAATATTTAGTTCAAAGAAATATTATATACCATCTTAAATTCTTAATATAAAATTTAGTTAATTTTTTAAAAATATTAAAAGATCGAAATTTATTATTTCAAAATATTTATTTATGTACATTATTATATTTTATATTGCTTATAAATTAGGTAGATTAATTAGGAGAAAAATGATAAATGAAAATATTTTAAAATAATGAATTTAGCTTCACTAAAATTTAAAAAAAGGGGTATGAGTCGTAATTCTTTTTCCATGAAAATGAGTTAAACAGGACAGGATTATAAATTAAGTTCATTAAAAAGTTTTATTTATAACTTGAAGGTTAATACTTTGGTTCTTCAAATTTATATAGATATTTCAAATTCTAAACTACAAACTTTAATTCTTTAAAAGGTAAAATGATTTAAATTTTTATTAAATAATAAAGATATATGATTAAAAGGAATAAAACTTTGAGAAAATTAATTAATATTTGAAATATTCAAAATATTTATGGACCCGGGAAAATGAGTGAAAAGACTTTTTTAAGATGTTCAAGGACCCCAATGCAAGAACTATATGTTCCCTCTGTTTATAAAAAAAACCAAAAACTATGATTCTTCTATTTTATTCAATAATGTTATATATATATATATAACATAAGGTTTTATTTACAAGCACTGAAAAAATTCAAGTCAAGTTGTTTAGTCAAATTCTGTACAATATATTATATGAATTGTCTTTATGCTAAAATAATGTTATTTTATTTACTTCTCCCCCTCACGGCCACCCCCACACGCATATAGATTATAGGAAGAATTATATTTAGGTCTCGTGATAGAAAATTAATTACTCTAAAGTTCTAAAAGGTTGTTAATAACAAGTCGATGAGCACCATTAACAAATGAAATAGCTACTATTAACAACCTTTTATAACATTAGAGTAATTAATTCGTTACGCGTAACTTTAAAGTAATTCTTCCTGTACCATTGTCTAACTTTCAGTTCAATTTATAACATATTGTTTTGGAAAATAAATACTTTTAATCATTTAATTTTACACAATGGTTTAAGTTCATCCCTTGGTTTTATAAAATGTTTTCTCGGTCCCAAAACTTTAATCCAGTGAACAAAAAATACTAATATTAAAATTTTAAATATTGAAAGGATATCTTTGAATTCAAATATATTAAGTTTAATTCTTAAAAAATAAATTATGATTGATACAAAATTATTATTTGAGACTAAGTAAAGGGCTTATTGAAATGTTAGGGTTAAAGAATTAAAAAAATACTTTGCAATATTGTCAAAAGAAATTCTTTATAAAATTAGTGAGATTAAATTAAAATTTTGTAAAAGTTAAAGCATGAAAGATAGCCTTTTCCAATTTTTTTATTAACTTATGAGAGGGTTCAAATATTTGGAGGCAGTATTATTATGTTAAACTATACGTTAAGAGCTAGTTTATATCAACTTTTAGTTTACCTTACATCAACTTTTTTTTAACAATTTCAATTTAAAAATTAAATTTTTAATCCTTTTATTTTAACATCATTAATTTTTAATAGAAAATGTTGACTTAACAAATGTAAGATGATTTCATAGTTGAATACTTATAAATATGCTAAATTTAATTGTTTTTCTATTTTAAAATTTAATTATGTTCTATATGGTTTTTTAGTCAACGTTCCCATCAAATAAAAATAACAATTGTAAGAAAAAAAATTAAAAAGTATATATTTTTTTTAATTTTGATGAATTTCGGCGAGTGCCAAGAGGAAGCTTCGTGGCTGATGTCAGACGCGTTACGGCGTTAGCATTAAATTAATATGAAGTTTACATTTGACCAGGTCAATGCAAAAGAACAGAAAAGTCCACCGCGTTTTCAACCCAATGCCATTTCTTTTTTCTTTTTTTCTTTTTCAGTTAGACTCAAAATTCTGTTATTGTCTTTGTCTTTGTGACCTTTGATCCGGGAATTAAGGAACGAGACAAAAATTAGAAAATGTCAAAAAAAAAAAAGTTGTGCCACACGTTTATTTAACTATTAGTAACATTTTTAGTTAATTATTTTAGAGTGATGGTATAAATATTAAATATAAATATCTTTTCATCATCGAACACTAAATATGAACATATTTTTAATAAAAATTTGAGCATTAATTAATCACGTTTTAATGAATTAGCTAGCACACAGACTAATTAATATATTTAAATATATTATGATGAAAAGAAATTAATAAGCAATTTCTGTTGGATTATATATATATATATATATTAAACCTAACATGTAACCCTCTTTGACCGTACAAAGGGTCAAAAACTTAAGAAAGAAGAGCTTCGTATAGCTCCGAGAGACACGTTTGTCTATTTGCTGCGTAGGGTTTGTGGTAAATAACAGAGTCAATATATCATTTTAAATGATAGACACAATCCATCGGTTCTAATAATGGATTCCATATATCTACTTTAAATACACATATCTTTGGCTGAAATTTATACACAAACACTCATCATCTCTTAACCATAGTCAAGGGTTCCGTCCCTGCTTAGTGTGTGTATATAAAAAAAAAAAAGGGTTAAATCCCTTGATTAGCGATTCTGTGTGTGTTTGAAAATCTGTTGAGATAAAGGGGTTACAGATTCTAAGATTATTTTACGGATTTCGATATAATTTTACGGATTTTGAGATACATTTTTCGTATTTTAAAATTTTTTACGGATTTCGAGATGTTTTTGTCATGGCTTGTATGCACCGTTGGGAAAAATTGTTTCCCAAGCATGCACTCTATCTTTTAAGGTGCCTGCAATTAACGATTTCAATTAGTTTGAGACAGTTGATATGTCAAAAAGATGGGCGGTCTTGGAATCACAGGATGAGAAATCCTATATATATATATATATATATGGAGAAAATGCATTTTGAAAATTCCAAACTAGAATTGATGAAGTTAGTGCTCGATGTAGATAATGCTAAAATGCTAGGCAATAAGACTACAAGTCAGAACAAGAAAATTACTTTTAAAATTGTAAAAAGATAAATCAGGGTTTCGAATTTCCATAGTCCTAAATCAAAACGCTGGATTAAATAGGGATTTCAAAATGTTAGAGAAAGACGACATTGCCCACGAGTTAAACTAAAAATGAGGATTTTATTCGAATGAATCGAATAGTTCATTCAAATGAGCTTTCAAAACAAATCTCTTTATTTTTATCATTCCATACTCCATTTTTTTCATTTCCTATTTCGTTTTTATCAACAGAGTTCATTTGAACGAGCTTTCAAAAAATTTAATATTTATCTCAGAGGTTCATTCAAATATCCAAAAGACGAAGACTTTATTCAAATGAGTCAGAGTTCATTCAATTGTGTTTTTAAAACTAATCTCCATTGTTGTCATTCTCTACTCCATTTTTATCATTTCCTATTCTATTTTTTGTCATTCTCTCCAGTCTGAAAGATCATTCGAATGAAGTCATCATTTTCTGAATATTTGAATGAACCTTTGATATTATTATTAAAATTTTCAAAAGTTCATTCGAATGAACTAGATGAACCATTCGGATAAATTATTTTCACAAAAACGGAATAGGGAATGTTATAAATAGAGTAGGAAATGATAATAGCATATATTACTTTTGAAAACTTATTTAAATGAAATCATCATCTTCTAGATATTCAAATGAACCTTTGAGAAAGTATTAAAATTTTTGAAAGCTCATTCAAGTAAACTTTGTTAATAAAAACGGAATAGGAAATTACAAAATAGAGTAGAAAATGACAATTACTAGGAGGTTGTTAATAAAGTGACTTATGAAAATAATTAAATAAAACAATATATCTGCTACATAAATAAGATCAGATGAGTATATTTATTATTAAGGACATTTTGGTCAAAAAATATTCATTATTAAGAATCACAAAGTTCTTACTAGCAATTAATTATATGTTTAAAGTGAAATTTTACCTTAAAATTCAACAATTTTTTAATTTTATCACTATTTAATATATATTATACCACATGAAAATAAAATCAATAAAATAATAAATAAAGATTAAAGTTATGAAAGATTACCTATTCATTACTCGATAACATTTTTTAAGTGCACATCATGCCTATTTTCGAAATAAAAATGCATTTTAATACTAATTGGCTAAACACATTGCTGGCTGAAGGTTTCTATATTTTTTGGTTTAAACCGGCTAACTTTTCAGTAAAGTCTTGACGTGGAAATAGGTTAGACCAGGTCAGGCTTTGATTAAAATAGACCTCCTGAATCTGAGTTTGAACCTGAATGTATACTTTTTTAAGCTCAGGCCTCATCCTTTGAAAGGCCTGGTAAGGGTTGAAACCTTTTTAGAGGCATGCATATAATGTAGACCTCTAAAAGTCTTAAAGTAGGCTTTAAGCCTACTGTACACCTTTAAAAATGTCTTACAATAGGCTTTAAGCACACTATATTTATTAAATGTAAGTATTTAATATAAAAATTAGGATTAAAAAATACAAAAAATGTTATTTACATCATATAAAAATAATTATATTTATTTTATATATAAACAGGCCACCCTGAAGGCTTATATGCCAGGCTTCAAAAAATAGGCCTGGCCTATTTATACAATTAGGTGTTTAAATAGGCCTTAATTTGACCTTTTTAATAAACAAGTCAGGTTACGTTAGGCTATAAACATGTCAGCCGTAGGCCATCTAATAGGGCTTGGTCTATTCCTACCCCTAATAGATGCAACCCTATTTAATACTATTAGCACTAAATGTGACATGTCTTTCAGCAAATATTCGAGCATTAGTTCATCACAACTAATCCCAACCCCTGTTAATTGAACATTGCTATTTTTTTACATAAAAAAGTTTAAGTGAGTTGAGTCATAGAAACTCACCACCAAAATCAAAAAGCATTTATGGAGATACTTACAAATCACCCACAAATAAAATCTTTAAATTAATAATAAAATTTGAACTTGATGATTTTATGAGTTATCAAATAATTTCTTACTAACTGAACAACCACTTGTTAGCAACATTGCTATTGATTTTAGTCATATACCACCCTCATTGTTAATACGACCAGCTTGTTTATTTTTTGGGCACACTTCAACCGCCCCAGTTTGACCAAGTCTTGGTGGGGCCTTAAGTAAAAGCATTAAAATTTCAATCAAGTGTCATAAGTGACTGAAAAATAATGGGTTTGTTTGGTATCCATGTGAAAAAGTCAAAAAATCCATTTAACAGTGTTTTTCTATAAAATGAGATAATCTCCTTCATATATTTACATTGACTTACATAAAAGCATTTCTTCACCGTGTTCCTAAATAGGATCACTGACATCAAAATTTTGAAATTGGCAAAAATCACATTTTTTGTCAAGGTGCAAAAAATATTTTCATATGCAATCTTTTAAGGAAGGGGAATTCTTAAAATTTCAGTTTTAATGACTTGGTCAAATTTTTTTAAATTCAGATACATCCCCATATCAATCAACTTGGTGATTGAAAAATGTTCTAACTTTAGCAGCCGTAAAAGAATTTTTTGTAAGGAATATATTTATTATGGTAAATGATAAAATTTAGGTAAAATTACTAATATCAATTATATCAATTTTATTGGTGAATTTACAAATGTTCATATACATTAATAATTAACAGTAGCAAAATAACAAGCATATATGAAAATTTACAAATTCCAATCAACATTATAAGAGTTTATAGAAAATTTAAAAGTGTTTATCATGTAAGTATATTTGCAAGTACACACATGAATTTTAACATGACAAGTGTGATTGGACTTATGTTGAATTTTATTGATCACTTTGACAATGGAAAACACTTGCCCAAATTACAACTCTTTCCTAAATTACAAACGTATCATACAAGTGCATTCTATTAGTAATTATAAATGCACATTTGTATTAATATTGTAAATGCACGTTTACCAAAGTAAAGATAAAACTTCAAGGAGAATTACCCTCAGGTCCCAAGCAAGACAAGTCAATACAAAATGGTCCCAAAGATTCACAAAATTACAAAATGGTCCCAGGAATAGCTGCTCAGGTTGTAAATGAAGGCTGCTGAGTCTAAAGTAGCTAAAAAGGTTTTTTTTTGGGCAATCCATGGCCGAGTCTAAAGTAGCTAAAAAGGTTTGAGGTGATTAAAATTGTCAAATCTGAAATGCATATGGCTGAAAAACCATGGATGATAATCAAAAGCCTCATGGTTCAATGTTCCCCAAAACTTCAATTTCTCCGTATAGACCCGTTTGGATTGATGTTATAAGCTATTTTTTTAATGTGATTTAAGGTTTACAACGTAAGTATGTGAGAGAGTTTTATCTTAGTACATATTTTTCAGCGTTTTGACAAATAGGCATATACTTACGTTGTTCTGCCCAAAATCAAATGCTTCAACGACACACAACACTTCTACTCCC
>JANTPZ010084900.1:0-12991 GCA_025593235.1 Vachellia pachyceras
ACCAGTCAGCGGTGGCGTAACCAAGATTAGAGAAGGATTCTCGTTGGGGTGCATGAAAAATGGACTGGCTGGGTCTTGGCAGGAGTCCACACGAGCAATGGAGGAGCGGTTGCTGGGATCTTCGTCGGCCATAAGCAAAGCAGATGAGCGGAGAAGAATTCGATCTCGTAAGAAACAGCGAAATGAGAATGATGAAAGAAGAGGTACAACAGACTCAAGCTATTCCATAGCGGTTAAAGGTGAGAAAAGGCAAAAGGCAGGATAAAGGGATGAAGCTGAGAGGAAAGAGGGGAATGCACGACGGTTAATAGGGAAAACCGGATAAAAGGATGAAGGGGGAAGCAATTGGGAAGCTTTGATACCATAACACGTATTTGGAAAGAGACAGGAAAGAACTCAGAAGCATCATCACATTTCTCATTCATTGATTGAAACTTCTGTACATTGTTCCATATATATACACGCATGAGAGGCTAACTGATCAGTTGGGAATTTGTTACATCAGAAACATTGTTACAACAGTATAGCTAACTAACTAATTACATCTGTAACTAAATTAAAATGTTGGTTACAACAGTAACAATTTGACAGCTGTGAGATCACGTGACTGACTCTGTTAATTTATTGCCACACTCTTTAATATATAAACGGTTTAATTCATCTAATAACAATTGAAAGAGGCTGCATTGACCAACAATAACAACAATAAATGAAGTGATGTATGGTTGAGTCAAAGAGAAGGGACTCAATTTCCTCTTAAAGATCTAAAGATCTAAGCTAGACTGTTGAAAGGGTTAATACAATTTTTTTTAACATAAGTTTGCTTTCAATTTGATATTGATCACTTGTATTTAAAACTAATGAGGGTAGTCCCTTAAATTTCATTTTATTTAAAATGTTAATTGATATAATCTAATAAAGATATGGATTATTTTGCCCTTTAAATGAGTAAAACCACTAATTTTAGCTTAAAGAATTAAAATCAAAATAAGGGTAAATTTAAGAGAGCGAAAAAGTGTATTAATCCTTGATTAAATATTCCATCTCATCCTATATATTAGTGTGGCTCCGTTTGGATAGCCCGTTGGGAAAACGGACACAGATTCTGAGGCAGTTTATGTGAGAGGAAAAGTGTCTCGGTAAGCGCACCCGTTGTGCAAACGGGCAAAACAAACAGAGCCTGTAGTTCACTTTTTTTAATTCACAATGAATTCCATCTCTAATTTTTTTAACTAATTCTATCTTATTTCTTTTTGTCCTTCATTATTTCTCATCTCTTGTATTATATCTCATTCACCCTCTCCGTAAAGGGTACATTTAAAAAAAAAAAGAAAAACACATTTCTTACCTATTAACGTAGAAACAAGTGATTTACTTCTCATCTCGTGTACTACTTATTGTAATTTATATATAGAAACGAGGGATTTATTATGGATGGAAAAGATGTAATATTATTATAATTATCTTTTATTTAAGCCTTGGAAGTGATACGTGTAAAGTAAATTATGAGAAGCTTTCGTTGGGACAAACATATTTGAGAACCTTCTGAAGAGGTTGCCATATTTGTATATCCAAGTCATCACGATGCATTAAAATCCTCCGAATCGTCTCTGGGAGTTGAATTCTGAATGTTCGTCCTGATCATACCCTGTAATTAGATCATCTAGCTCGGTCACTCCATCTGAAATCGGAGTAATTTCACTAATTTGAGTTGAACAAGAAGAGTACAAGGAGAGAACGACGATGCTGATGTGTTTGAACGTGATGGGAATATTGGATTTCGTTGTCGCTGGGATTTCCTTCGGGATTCTTTTGGCAGTTTTTGCGATCATTACTTCCATTTTGTGCTGCACTTCGTTCTTCTTCCATGCCAAGAGCCTCTCTTAAACCCTGGACCAGAGGTACGCACTTTACATTCTGACCCAGGCCTGCTTGATCCATGCTCGACAGAGTTTTAACTTGAAATTGTTAATACGATTGCTTCTTTTCAATTATCGACTTTGATTTCATGCGCAATCTATTCTTGTGATCCAATTGGAATCTGGGTCTGATGCGGACGAAACAGAGTTCAGAGACGCATGTACTGTAATAATGTCATGCCCAGATTCAAATTGGGAGGAAAGAAAATGCAAAAAATGACCTTTCTGTCTTTGGATCTTCTGAAATCAGTCTCCAATTTTTTACATTGTAGAAAGCAAGTCATTTTTGTCTTTTTTCCTTTTCAGTATAATACTGACATGTTAGTATTGGAAACAGATGGGAGCTTGTGATGTAGACTATGCTGAATAATGTGACCAATGGTTTAGTGTAGTGTGGGAGAAAATAGACTGGATTATGTGTTTCCTAGAGTGAGAAATATGAAGGATCTGACTTCCAGTTTAAGGGACTTTATGCATGTTCCCAATAACAAACATTGGCTCCGTTTGGATAGTCCGTTGGGAAAACGGACACAGATTCCGAGGTAGTTTATGTGAGAGGAAAAGTGTCTCGGTAAGCGCACCCGTTTTGGTAACGGGCTTACCAAACGAAGCTATTGGGACAATGGGTATCAAAATGAAAATATCAATAATTAAAAAAAATTAAGACTGCAAGTTGAAAGATCAATGTTAACTGTTGATTGAAACTCAGCTTCTCCAAACTGGATTTTGCAAGATAAGGGGGAAATGAATTTTAGAGAACTGTTAGAGCCATCATATGGTCATTCCTCTGCCCCCATGACAATGAAACCCATTAATGACTCTGAAAAGTATTGTATTGGTGCTGGCTATATGAGATTTTTGACATTTTGGACTTTTCGGCAATGGTTGCAAGGTCATCCGCTGCGGCCTGCAGTATACCATCATGGATATTAGAGACATGCTATATGGAAACTGGACTGTGAAGCTGCACCACACTTACAGGGATATTATTCATTGTGCTGACTACGTGGCTCTTAGCTCATCGTGAAGCTCACAATGACTCTTGTGAAACTGTACTGGTACCAAATGCACCGAACGGATGTTTGGAAATGTTTCTCGAAGACAAGCAATTCATTTGCTAAGCATTTTATTGTTTGTTAGGACCTATGCCTAATTTTGTACTTCAAGGCTCAAGCATTTGATTGCCTTTTCAACTCTCAAAATTAAAAGATGGTTGCGAAGTGGCTACTGGCTAGGAATCATCTTATAGTTGCACATAACCTTTTGAAATTTAGGATGGGGGTGATGGTTGTTTCTTACAGCAAAACAATGGCTGCAAGGATCTCAGCATGATCAGAATGATGCAAAAACCAGAGATACTTCTTGTCAAGTGCCTTCTTATGATGGAGAATCACTAACCTTATTTCAGTCGGAAGTGATTTTGACCTCTGAGCAAGTGAGCAGGGGGAACAACATCTTAGTAAGTGGCACATCTTCCTTAAATCTCAAATTTAAAGGCTTCAAGTCTCAACCTCAAAATAGACTACTCGTTGTTTGACTTTATATAAGTATTGAGATTTAAGACTGTTACTAGGCATTCTCCTTACTGAGTGTAAGACCTGCTGCAACAGCTTGTAATTTCCTAGCTGTGATGTTTCTCTTCCTTTTCCCTCATTAGCATAAGAGAACCAGTTTTTGGTTTGATAAACTGTGATGATTTCTCCTATTTTAGAGATCAGTAAGCAGGCTACTTTCGATAGAATGAATCCTGGGAAATATGGACTTACAATGAGGATTATCACTGTTCCGCCCTTTTATGTTGTTCCTGAATTTTTTTTATTGATTTAAAAAGGTCCAACAAATAGATGCTGTAGAATTTTGTGGGAAAACTCAAGCATGGTTTGTTGTGGTGGTTTGGTTTGATTAATCACTTGTTTGTATGATGGGAGAAAAGAAGAGGAAAGAAACTAGGAAGAGAGAAAACAGAAGGGAGTGGTGAGTGTAGAGAAACTATTTTCTCTTCTTATGATTGGATTAATAGGAGAAAACACAGAAGTAAAATAAGAAAAGTGATTCATTTCATAATAGAAGTAATACTACGTGGATAAAGTATGGTCTCATGGTTTTTTTTAATCTCTTTTGAGGCAATTTTGGAAAGCATTTTTCTTTACAGCAATCTACACTTTTTTGTTAAAAAAACTTTGGGAGAAAATATCTGCTTCTTTTTCTCCTCCGCGTTGTATTCATTCTTTTAGTTTTTTTTTTCAATAACCAAGTAGGAAAAGTATTATTTTCCTTCCTATTTCTTTCTTCAATTTTCTTTTGACTTACTTATCAGTTATCACAACATCCAAACATAATGAAAGAGTTTGTTTCGTGCTACAATTTGTCTTACAGGTATTCTACTTTTTATAAGATGCACCTTGAAAATGTATGAACATTTAATGTATTTTTTTATTTGTATCTTTAATCGGTTATAAATATTGCTTTTTTCCCATATTCTCTCATTACCCTTTTTATATGAATTACAGTTTTTTGTTTAAAATTTTAATTTGTTATTTTTATTTTTATTCCCATGAAACACACGTGTATATGTATACACATTAATTATCAATTTTAATCTGTGTCACCCCCCATAAACACGAGTTTATATATTTAAAAAAATTACCTTCCATGCTCATAATATAAATCACTTCTAACTAATTTATCAAAATAAAGAAGTGACACTTAACTCATTAATTTTTAAAAAAAATTAAAAGTCCAATATTAGCATGTTAAGTGGGTCAGTGAGGTTTTAAAAGAGAGGTTTTAAAAGAGAGAGAAATATAAAAAGTTACATTTTAAAAGTAACTTATATTATAAATTGTTCTGCAAGTATTTTGAGAGTGACTTACATTTTAAATTAACAATATTTGACATGTTTGTGTGAGATTTGGGAAATTACGTTCACTGAAATGAGGCAAAACTCATTTTGTAGGCTATAATGGAAGTGTTTGAGAAAGCTTCTCAACACCTCAAAAGCACATTCAACAGTATTTTTTCATAAAACGAGATAATCTCCTTCACACATTTACCTCGTAAATGGTAAAAGTACTTCTTCACCGTTTTACCAAACGAATCCAAATGTCTTTGTTAAGGTATGGGCAATACTCAACCATGATTGGAAAGTTGAATTGGTACTAATGATATGGTTGCATATGCTTTGACAAGAGAAGTTTGGAAGATGATAGCTGACCTACTGATAAAAGATACTCATTCAGAGCATGTGGAACTTTTTGTTGATGGATCTTCAAAATGTTTGTAGTAATGTAAGCTTAGGTGGTTAGTACCTAGTGTCTCTATTACTATAAAAAAAATACATCTCACATACTTACCTCGTAAATCGTAAATTACATTAAAAAAAAATAGTTTACATCTCCAAACGGGCACATCATATCATTAAAATTGACAAAATAAACAAAAATTATTTTGCAAGTGATTGATATTGTGATGTAAAAAATCTCTTTAAGAACGACTTATATTATAAATCAATTTTACAGGTTTATTGCTTTTAAAAGATAGATTATTGACCAGTTGTAACTTATATATAGCAATATATGACTGGGGGGAGTATTTGCCTATTTGGATAAAACCAATGACAACTTTAATTTAAGGCCAAACAAACAAAATACCTTTGCGAATTGTCACTGTTGGTGGGACTGCCTCTAAATTAATTATTTTGGTCCACATCGTGTTCTTACGGCTCAACATGCGTGTTTTCCAAACGAGCATCTAAACTTAGGTTTTACATCAAAATCTAGATTTTATCTAAATACATATTTTTTAAAAATTAGATTTTAAAAAAGTAATTTTCTTATTAAATCACACATTTATAATAAATTTTCCATATCCTTTTTTTTATTTCTCTTTCCTCCTTCCTACTTACTTTTTGTTTCGAATCTGTAAAAGCTAATAATTTCCCAGACATAAGCACCTTTCAAAACTCACGTTTTTCCTCAAAATCCGTAAAAAACCATTTTCTCAAAACATATTCTCCAAAATCTAGGTTTTACCTTAAACTATGTAAAAGATATTCTGGACTTCCGAACTCTAAAACTCAACGACCCAGGTGATTTAAATTATTGTTGGTTGATGACTCATCTAAAATAATTTACATTTTATTATGTTTCTAAGTTAGGATTATTTTCTTAAGAAGAATGTACATCAAATACCTAAAATGGCAATGTTTAGACATCAATCAACTTCATGTCATCATCCATTTACAGAATCATCTTTGAAACTCTCTCACCAATCGCTTCAGGATGAAAGTAACTGACTTCACCCGAAATTCCCACACCTAAACACACCAACAAACAAATAATAATTCCTTTTTTGATATAACAACAATAATTTTCAATGGAATAATGACGCTAAATTGATCATAAAATTTAAGTGTTAATATAATATTTGATCTATAGTGATGATTTTATTTTTTATGACATACAAATATAAAATATGATTTTTCTTATAAATTTATATTTTAAATGCGTGGTATTGATAATATATATGGGTAATGTTTGAGTATTGATCTTTTTAACATTCATGTTTTATCACTATGGCTAATTTGTTTCATGTTTGAAAATATTAGTTTCTTATTGATTAAATTTATGATTGATTCTTAATTTTTTAAAAAAAATAAAAAAACATTCCTTGCATTAATTAATAGAACTAGAACGTGGTGGTAATGAAAGATGGACCCATCACCCAAATTTGGCTGAATAAAGGGGCAAGTGTGCCCTATTTGGCCAAACCAATGATTATGCATAGGAAATGCGTATCTCTTCTCGCCTCCAACCGCTCACCAAATCAGCCAAAACCATAGAATCATCAACCCTTGTACAAAGTGACGGACTCATGTCTGACTCAGGAGATGTAAACTATTTTTTTAATAGTTGGTTTAAGGTAAATGATACTTATCTTAATATGTTTTTAGAAGAATTTGAGTAAAAATTTAGCATGTTCAAAATTAACAAATAAGTGGGTGCAAAGTAAATCACATACTATTAATGTATACATAATTTTTTGGAAGTCAATGGTGCATTGAACACAAGGGGAATCTGGGATCCACGTAGGTTCACCCATGCTCATACGTGTGGGTTAGGGTTGGGAATGCGGGCTAGCCCAGGGGTTGCTAGCTGGGCGGGCCAGCCCGCCAACCCTCTTTCCCTAGTGGCGAGCTGGGGTTCCCAACCCGCCAAAATATTTTTTATTTTATTTTTTATAAAAATAAATTTTTCTATTTTTTTATCCAATTTTCTTATAAAATTGCATATTTTTATGATTCTCTTTCCAATCTTATCAATAAGTATTCACTAATTTTCTAAAAATAAAATTTAATATTACTTTTTCTTTTGTAAAAAAATATTGAGATTAAAAAAATTAAAAAACATATAAAATAATTTTTTTAAAAAATTAAAAAAAAAGAGCGGGTTAGACGGGTTGGCCCTCCAACCCGAGGGCTCACCTTGGCGGGCTGGTGGGTTGGGCCCACCCTAGTGTGGACCCCTGCTTTTTTACTACTCTGATATTTGTTATAAGACGTCTTCTAAATAGTGTCATTGATTATTTTATTCTATAATGTATTTGATGATTTAAATAGTTTTAAATATTCACCTATAAATTTGATATGTAAAAAACAAAACGTGAAGTCTATGTGACATATGCATGCTATATCAGCAACGTGGTACGATTGACCGTTGGATTTGTTAATTCGAGGGTTACATTGCTACACTTTTATATATTTTGTGATAACATGGCTCTTAAAAAAACTTGTAATGAAATATTGTCCCAAATAAAAATATACATTAACCCTACAACGAATTTGGAAATTTGAAGGAGTTTTAAGTATTCTTTTTCATGCATGTCAATATTTAATAAGAGTGATAATAGAGAATAAGAATTAAAATAATATTAAAATTTAGTATACAATCTATTAATAGAAAGGGATAAAAAGATACCTAATTTAGCTATCCGCATCTTGGAAAACATTGAAGTGTAAATATTTGACTATTGGTGACTCCTCTTCCCCGCGTCAACTAACTAGATGACAATCTCTATGCCTCTGCCACTTCCATTTTCTAAATATATATATATATATAAAGCTATTAATACTTTAAAGGAAATCATACACAAAAAGTATTTTTAAATTTTAAGTAGGGATTTATTTGGCTGACTTTTCCAATTTTATTTAAATAATTTCAACTTTACACCAATAATTTTTTTTCTATCTAATTACTGGTTAGCTTTTGAATACCCTTATTTTTTGTTGTTAGCAGTAAATTTATATAATGTTAAAAATATACATTGCACTTTTCCTTATTAAGTAAATAGAATAAAATGTATTGACTTAAAATTACTTTAATTTATAAAGAAACAAAGTCATTATTTTTGTGGCAGCTATTCCGATCACCATGTTGATGATTCGATGGCGACATTTGTGGTGACGCACGTGATAGAGAAGCATTGATGATAAAGGGAACAACGGTGATAATTTTAAATCCAAGGACATTTTTGTCTTTTAAAATTTTTATTCTTATACTCAATTCTATTTTTTTAATGTAAATAATAAAATATCATATTTGAATTAGTCTGCTAATATTTAAAAATTGATATTAGGCTTTTTTCTGCCCTTTTCTTGAAGCTGCTCCTGCGTTAATCAAATATTTTTAAGCGGATTATGACAGGAAAAGCAAACCGAAAAAATTGTAAAATTTTAAATAAGATATTTCACCCTAAATAAGCTATAAATTAATGATCAAGTGTAGTCAATATCTTATCTATTATAGAATTATATAAATATTTATATAATTTTGGAATTTTTTTTAATATGTCAGTAAACATTTTTCAATTTATTATTTAATTTTGCACCCATTGTCCCACTTCATAGCTATTGGCACTGCTGCTTTAAATCTTGACCATAAAATATGACTGTTTCAGGATTTCAAGTTGATCCATCAAAGGGATCTACGATGTAGGGTTTGTTTGGATAGCTCGTTAAGAAAACTGACACAGATTTTGAGGTAAATATGTGAGAGAAATTTTGTCTCAGTAAGAGCATAAATGTATTTTGGTTGCCTAAACGGACTAACCAAACAAGTATATAGTCATACACTCCCCATATATTCCCTTGCATGTAATCAACCGAGGGTTTATTTTAGTTTTAAATATAAGAAATCTCAATTCCCTTTATTTTCCTTTTTAATAGAAAAAATTTAGATGAGTTAAATTTCGAGACTTATCATAGTCATAGTATATCAGGGGTTGGCTTTTTTAATCAAAATGATAGTTTTGCTCTTCGTATTATTCTTATTAATTGTAATTATTAAGGGGTTTTATCATATCTTAAAAGGATATTTTAGAAAATCAACCTTCATTTCATAGAAATAATAAACTCAATTAATTTTATTAATCCCTGCAAATTAATCATCTAAATTCTATATTTACAATAAAAAGGAGCAGTATTCTAAAATCTTAAAAGTCACTATCCCATTTTATGAGTGAAGCCAAATTCTTTCTACCATACCTTTGTAATTTTTTTTTTTTGACATAAGATCAATGCAATGGTCAAATTCAGTGGCTATAAATAAATTTGCAGAATAAACGTAGAAAATATGCAATGAGACCATCCATATTCACCTTGGTGCACTATATAAAATTATCCCTTACTTTAAAGTGCTTTGTTAAATACAAGTTCTAATTTTTTTTGGTAATATTAAGTTTAGGTGAATTGGATCCGAATGATTCATCAATGTCATGACATGTTTTCATAATCTAAAAGGTACTTATAGAGGTATTTATAAATCATTCAACAAACTTCTCAAATCACCATTTAAATCTAATGAAAGGGGTTAATTTCTCACAATTTGATATAACAAGGTTCGAAACTCCACTGCAAGAAGTGCTTGGCAACCGCTCAAAAAAAATGGCCTCCAATTATAGAATATATACGTTTAGCTAAAAAATTAGGTTTTTATATTAAGAGATATAAATTCAATACCTAATGAATTATTTGTTAATTTTTTATTAATTAGACCTACATTTTCTGTTGACGAAGAAAAGATTTCATTTGTTCTACCATACTAACTTAAGTATACCCTGTTGGGTAAGAAATTTAGAATTAGAATAAAGATAGTAAAGGTTGAAAGAGACATATATAATACAAAGTTTACATAAATTTCAGTAGACAACCTGACATATATAAATATTTGAATTTTTTTACCGTTGACAACGAAATCGTTAGTGAAACTACCATCTGTTAACATTGGGTCCGTTTGGAAATTAGGAGAGAAATACTTTTAAGTAAGCTGAGGTAAATATGTGAATAAGATTATATCGTTTTACGAAAAATAATGTTGCACATACGTTTAGGAAGTGTAGAATTGTTATCAAATACCTCATTGGATCCGTTTGAAAAAAAAGTAGAGAAGTACTTTTACATAAGTTGAGGTAAATATGTGAAGGAGATATTGTGTTTTATGAAAAATATTGTTGAACATCCTTTTAGATGAAAGTTAAGTGCTTCTAAACAAAGATATTATCTTTTTTACATTTTTCTTGTACGAATTGATGTTGAGCTAAGTACGAAAAGTTGCCAGTGACTTTTTATTATAAACAATCAAATTAATTCATAACTTTTTTACATTTAAAATAGAAATGAGTACTTATCATATTAAAAGAATCTTAAATCCTATTAATTTTCCTTTATATTTTAACAATTTTTTAAATTTATTCTTATTTTATGTCTATTACAATACATAAGGACAAAGTCAATATAGAATAAATGAAATGTAGAATTGTATATTCTGATAAAAAAATAAATAAAGTAGATTAAATGAAATGAGATATGATTGGGTGCTGAGTGAAAAATTTAAAAGCATCCGATCATGACATTTATCGCAGGGTAGGGGTAATTTCGTAAACCCACTGAGATTCTGGAATCGGTATAAATACCCGAGTTGCAGCCAGTGTAAATAATAATAATAATAATAATAATGAACGAGCCATTTTGAGTCCAAACGAACACCTGTTTCCGGGGGGCTGGAGTTTCATTCCCCTGCAGGCTGTGCAGCGATTAGAGAAGCTTCGTCTCTCTCTCGTCTTCATGCATATTAACTCAGATTGATTTATTTCTTTCTCCTATTTGTTTCCCGAGAAAAATTTTCTCAACTTCTTCCATGGATTGGATTTGGCAACTAATCTCCGTTGACTGGCACCGTGAATCTTACCCGGCCTATGAGGATTTCGCCATTCTCCCTTTCTTCGCTCTCCTTTTCCCCACTCTGCGCTTTTTCCTCGACAGATTTGTGTTCGAGGTATTGTGTTCTATACATTACTATAACGATCTTTTATTGTTTTTGCCACGTGATCTAGACCTTTTAGCTTTTACATGTTTTGGCTTTGACTGTGAACTGATTAGGATTTAGCAGAAGGATCGGCTTCCTTTGTTACTGCTGAATTGGATTCGTTTTTGCTGCTTTTCATATGCTTTTGATCTTGCTTTGTTATTGAGCGTCAATTGGATGCAAACAGGCGAACATTGAATTTTTAAATAGCTCTTGATTTGGCTTTGACTTGATGTTTCTGCGAATTGTGCCCTCACTTTATAATGTAATTCAGCTGCCTTACATATTTTTCTCTCTTCTCCTTTCTAATCATTCGACTAGTGGCCTTTTCAGAAATAATAAAAAAATTGCAATTATTTTTTTTTAAATTGCTACCGATGCATTTAATGCAGGTGCCGACTTGCTGATTTTTGTAGGAAACAAAGCATTATTCAGACAATTTTTTTTCCTCTCTCTCCAATATTTTGGCTGATTTAAAACTTTCTTGGTGTATAATCTTGGTGAGCAAATGAATTTGTCAAGTCGTTGACAGTTCTGCTCTGCTTTCTTTTATCTGAGCAATAGTTATATGTTCTGCTAAATTCTGATAACGATCCGGTTACCTCTCAACTAGTATTCTGACCCCTATAACCGTCTTTCTGAAAATTCATGTGCCTTGGATGCTGAATTTATCTTCCTTTTATTGCTTATTTAGATGCGCTTTAAATACCATGTGGTGTGAAATTTTTTCAAGTTTAACAATTATTCTACTTGATTCTCGTGAGGATTAAAAGCTAAATTAACCTCGATACTACAAATACAGTTACTAAGACTCGTCTAATTCTAACCAGATTCCCCTCTTCTCCCCTCGACAATCAAATCAATCTATGCCTGACAACAAGCCTTTGGTTTCCTATCTATTTTCAAATTGACAAATCTTATATTTCAATCAAACTGAAATAACTGACAAAACTTGTCCAACTGTAATATCTTATGTCTGTCAATGTTTTGAACATCTCTGTTCTGTTGAGTCAATGTTAAGTAAATTCTATTTACAGAAAGTGGGCAGGCGGTTGATTTTTGGAAAAGGGCATGAGATGCTGGATTTTGAGACAGACGAGAGAAGGAAGAAGATTAGAAAGTTTAAGGAATCAGCATGGAAATGTGTTTATTATCTATCATCAGAAATTCTTGCTTTGACAGTAACTTATGATGAGCCTTGGTTTACTAATACAAGAAATTTTTGGGTGGGACCAGATGATCAGGTCTGGCCAGATCAAAAGACTAAGTAAGATATTTTTTCCCTAATTAAGGTGGCTATTCAGTTCGTCTGTTTGATTTATTTTTGTAGTTGTTTGCCTTCTAGTATCTTTTCTATTGAACTTTTGCGTATCAGAGTCATAACCTTTTGATATATCAGGTTGAAATTAAAAGCGGTCTACATGTTTGCTGCTGGATTTTATACATACTCCATATTTGCTTTGATATTTTGGGAAACAAGGCGTTCTGACTTTGGAGTATCAATGGGACATCATGTTGCCACTGTCATTCTGATCGTGCTGTCTTACATTTTTAGGTATATTTTCATTTACTTCTGTTTGTCTTGTTAACCTAGCATCTTAATTCTGCAGTTCTGCTTGCCTTGTTATCCAAGCATTTCTACAAGGTATTATGAATTGTACTTCTGTATGCATTATTTTTTTTGTGACTGTCTGATACGTTTAAATAAAAGGA
>JANTPZ010084902.1:0-19083 GCA_025593235.1 Vachellia pachyceras
TAGTGGGATTGATGAAGTCCCTAATTGTTGTTGCTGGAAGTCCTAATGAGATAACTCCTGTTCTTGAGATTCTGAGCAAATTAAGGTACAAAATCTTACGATTGTCACTCCACATGTGTCCCAATGAGGCGTAAACATTGGAACCATTGACCGCTTCCTGGGTCCAACTTGTGTTCACAGGGTGCTTATATATTACGGCCTCACTGTATAAACCTCCAGTCTCAGGATTTACAGGTTGAACGTAGTAAAAGATTTCTGAAGCAACCGAGGTCAAAGAAAAGGAAGAGTTAGAGTACATGGCAAGATTTTGATCATTTTCTGTGTAGTATGAGAAAAAGAGACCATCCATCCCAATGTAAGAGATTTCAGACAGCTGAGGAATCATCTTGAATGCATGAAATAACACAGGAGCCACCTATAATAGAACCAAAAATTGTTTTAAAAAAACAACCAGGGTTATTTTTGTATTTTACTAAGATGAGAAAAACCAGAAAGATACCAACTTTGGTCGCAACGTCAGAGAATATGATATCGGTCTTATTGAAGGATGAACTTAGAATTCGTCCCAAATTGGCTGATGCTGACTTCATAGGGGGTAATAGTTTGGCAGAGTGATCAATTTCATCTTGTATTTCCAAAAGACAATTCTGTGAGTTTGAATTAACGAGCTGCTCAATGTGTTTGATCATAACATACCAGCACGGCGTCAATGATAAGACAACTATCATCGCAACAAGAGCCTACATCAAATGTTCAAGGTTGCAAGTTAATAGACAAAACTAATATTAATAAGGACATGAAACTAGGTATGCAAGTAATGCATGAACGACTTTTTCACTCGCGAAGAATATAGATTTCAAAGACTGTACAGTAATGTACATGGGAACACAAGACATGGAAAATATTGATTTACAAAAGAAAAATCATGTAAAAGAATCACAAATAATTACCAGAAGGAAGATGATACTAGATGAAGGGCGGAAGATCATTGGTAAGTGAAAACACATTGGATTAGATTCTCTAAATTTTATAAACTAAAGTCATCTCTTGTCTACGTTAAGAACAAGAGAAATAGGCTATGATACGAGGAAAAGATGAAATAATATGAACTCCTTGTATTTATATATATACAGAAGTGAGTAGCCTACGCATTTATATCTATTTAATACTATTAATTGATTAATCCTTGATTGATAAGCTAATACCTTATTCGTTTACTAATTATATACACAATCACTAATTATATGATTCTAATAACACTAAAATAGAGGCCTCCAAATGGTAAATAATGATGGCCTAAATGTACACAAAATCTTTTAAATTTATGAGCCATGATACTAGGAGCAAATACGTCTCAACAAAATTAACATTCTTTAACAATATGTTTTCCATAGTGGGAGTTCATCTATTTATCAAATAATGAAAAAAATTTGTTTCCTTTTCAATCACATTCTCAATTTTAATAGTTAGTCATAACAAGTTAACTTATGGTCATTAAAGTTAGAAGCCAATGCAAATGTGCTAAGTTTTTATTTTCCCTAATTCCTTTGGCTGTAAGTTAAGGTAGAAGTTCACCCCAAAATCTTAAATAGATGGTAATAAATTATGAAACATAATGAATAAAAATGACTTGATAGGAAAAAAATCATATTGAGTTAATATAGCCCGAGTGTCTGGTGAAACAACATTTCTCTTAAACCAGTTACTTAACTTCCAAACCATCATATAAGCAAAATAATCAAGCTTATAAAAGAGATTTGATTTCTAAATAAATTAAACATAATAGAAAAGAATAAAAATAACTTTAAAACACTTATCATAGTTAAAGGGATCAAACTCTCAAATCAAAACCTACCTATGATAGGAAACAGTAAAGCTAAATATTTGAAAACTATCATGGATAATAAGAATCTATTAAATTAACTTCTCACCTAACCATGTTATAAAAATCAATCTCATACTAATAAGAATGAGTCTTTAAAAATCATATTCACATTTCATCTCAAACTCAACTCTCATAATTCAATAATGCAATTACCGTTTATTTCAAATTGTATATGATGAAATGCCCTCTTAAATTAGTATTTTCAAAAGTAATAACTTCGTTTCCTATTAGGGTCATACGGCATGATATGATAAAATATTAAAATAATGCAATCAAAATTATTAAAATATCAAAGTATGTTAAAAGCATCAGCACTACAGTGGCAATATAAATCTAATCAACGTATTGATAGAGAATGAGGCTACACAATAGAAATAGCCATGTGCAAACCTCCAGAACCTTCCTAGACGTCTCAGCACCACCTAAAAATGTTAATAGCAAAAAGATTAGACATAAAATCCCAATTAATTTAAAAACTATGCAAGAAGAGTTATAATTAATGAAGTATGGATAAAATTTATTAAAAAGAATTGATGAACAAATATAAACCAAACAGAGTATATCACAGGTTATAAACAATTCCCAACACCTCTTTATACCACCTGACCTAGACTTTAGCCTATGGTGATGGGAGACCGGCCAAAAGTCAAACCATCCTCAAGAAGTCAAAGAGCGTAACAACGATTCTCATGAACAAGTTACTTAACTCCAAAACCAACATATTAACAAAACTAGTCATGCTTATAAAAGGAATTGGGTTAAAGGACAAAAATAATCTAAAACTTTTTTCGAAATCTGGAAGTTATTGAGAAACCATTTTGGATCTACAAGTTTTAAAATCTGGCATTTCGGACCCTGCCGTTAAAAATTCTGTCAAAGTTGACTAAATTTTCAATTGAGAAATTGATGGTCAATGTTAGGGTTTAATGATAGGTCTAAAATGATCCATTTTAAAACTTTCGAATCCAAAATGGCCCCTTGATAACTTCTGGGTGACTAATGTGATTTCGAAAAAAACTTCCGGGTTATTTTTGCCCCTTAAAAGGAATTTGATTTCAAAATAAAGTAAATATAATACAAGAGAATAAAATGTAACTTTAACATCCTTATCATAGTCAAAGGGATCAAACTCCCATTTGAAGCCTACCCATAATAGAAAATGGGAAAATCTAAATACTTAAATCTATCATGGATGATGGGCCTTAGCCTTTTAAAATGGTATTCACATTTCACTACAAATTCAACTCATAATTTCATAATGCAAATACCCTTTTATGATAAAGAATACATGCGAAAAAAGCCCACTCAAATTTGTGGTTTCAAAAATAATATAATCGTATAGGATTATGGGCCTATGGCTTGCACTGCTAAAATCCTAAAAAAAAATGTGATCCAAAGTATTAAAATATCAAAATGCGTTAATGAGATTATCTATACAATGACAATATACAATTAATCAACACATTGATAGAGGAGGAGGCTATACAATAGAAATAGCAATTTGCAAATCTCCAAAACCTTCCTAGTCATCTCAGCAAAGGTATTGTCATATAAAAATGTTGATAAGAACATGGTGAGATAAAGTCTTAGCAACTTGCAATTTGATTTAAAAGGCATACACATGAGTGTTGATGAGAGAGAAAAAAAATTAATTGCATGTAAACTAAATTCATAAAACATGCTCATGTATATACACACATGAATATTTAACAACAATTTCCAACCAATAATTTGAAGCTCAAGATCACATTAGGGTAACAAGAATGCATATCAAGAGGCATTTGTAAACATTACCATTATAACACATTATCTCTTCGACTTCAAATTTCACAATACATTTTCAATATTAATAATACAAGATTTATCAAATAATAATATTTTTATGACAATAAATTAAAAATCGCTCACAAACATACCAAGCATGTATAGTAAGTGGAAAGTGGTTACATTACACCAAAACAAAAGTACGATTCTACAACAATCCACATCCCAAAGCTCAAGTACCAAAATACAATCAATCTACATGATTGATTTGATTACGTATTAATATAATAATAACCAAAACAATAATATGTGAATTTAAATAGAATTTACTTTTTATTTAAACTTTATGTCCTTTAATAATTCTCCACTTGCAATAATAATTCAAAATTTTATCTTACGCACACTTCTATCATCCAATAACTCTATTCCGTTTGTTAAAACTATTAATCAATAATAATTTCTACCATCTCCAAAAATTCTCACAATTAACTATCTTTGATTCCTCAAAAATCATATAAATCAAATATCCTCAAATCCTTATTAAAATCCCAATTTATTTCTTCCAAAAATTATTTCTCACCCAATAAAATCACCAAACATATCTCTATTTCCTCATTGTATCAAAAAATATCAAATTCCAACGGGCAGAGCAACGGACTGGTCGGGTTCAGGTGGGTTAACGAGCAGCCTTTTTTATGTAGATGAAGATACATACATAATGCATGAGCAGCTATTTCTTGCAGTAATAACATTTAGTAAGGATGAAGTTTCGTTAAGTGGCAATGAATCTTAAAGAGTTCGAGAATGCTACAAGATCATCCATATCAATAAAACTCACTTTCACTATTATTCAATTAGTCATGAGAACTCTTAGAAAGACTAAATATATTCACTTCTTAGCTACTTGGCAACAAGTTGGCATCAGTACATACTGCACGATAATACTCCTGATGAGCAGCAAAGAGACTACTTTCTAGTCCATCATTGATGGACATGAACATACAAAATTGAAAAACATTTCTTCAGCCTCAGCCAAACAAGGAGAACTCATCACTTTACAGATGCGTTCTTCCCTCTACCCTTCCGAAGATATAGCCTGTGATAATTAATCAGCATAAGTGAGAACAAGAATTCATATTAAAGTAAAAGAGAACTTGATATTTTGAAGTGTGGACCTTGCCGTTGTTGCATGAGCCATAATGTTGCCACCAATAAGATTGATTTGAGGCCTGGCAAAGGCTGCAAATGTTGGGATTTCTAAAGCATACAAGTTCAATGGAATAATCCGAAGGATAGCAGAAGCGTACCTGAATCCATGGATGTGTGTGACTGAAGGGGCAGATCAACCAGATTATCACCACGAACCATAGGAAATCGACCGCAGATGGGGAAGCAAGGAGGCTAAAATGAAACCCTGGCTAACCCAGTGACCATAGCCCTGAATTTATAGAGGGGGCCCGTATTCATCCCATTAATGAATACGAGCCAGCTAATTGAGCCTCAGTAATATTGGTCCATGACACCTAATTGAGCCCACTTAATTCCTTAAACCTTAGTAGATCACTTTATATTTGGGCCGAGATAAGAAATAATGGCACCCACATATAAGTGTAATATGTGGCCCATTGTTGAATTATTCCAACAATCTCCCACTGGGGCACATATGTAACTTAAATGTGTAAAACCTTGTGCACGCAAAATTGCCATTATTTATTCCCTAAACAATCTGGTCCATTGATCGCATCCATATAGAACTAATCAGGATCTTCGTCGTATTACACATAACTAAATCCAGAATGATCACTTATATGTATATAATCAAATGACATAGATCAATCATGGATATACTGCATGGAAAATTTCATGAATGTGATCCGTACATGACTATTTTCCAACTAATCCTCCTTAGTGAGGTCAACCTTAATCATGTAGAATGGTAACCTGAATCAAAACCTTAAAGGAAAACTGAATGACTTTATTTCTGATCAGAATAAATACCTAAATATTCATGAAATCAAACACCAAATGCATACTCCCACTAAATTAGGATATCCTCATCACAAAACACACCCTTCCGAGCCATGTGCTCATGAAAGACCTTGGGTGTTACTCCCTTTGTTAGGGTTAAACAGTTATGAAGTATGTCCAAATGTGTTCGATGGAAAACTGTCCATTCTGCATCCTATCTTTAATGGATAGATATTGGAATATAAGACTGTCGCCATATTGTCATAATATAACTTTAATGGTCTTTCAATCTTTACGCAATTTGCAGCCCAGTTACAAAGTTACGCAGTCATATTCCATGGTTGGATGCCTCCCAAATTGCTACATGCTTTTGCTTCCATAGAGGAGGAAGCTCCAAGAAATGGCTTTACCAGCTAGCATGTAAACATAGCCCAATGTGGATTTCTTAATACCTTGGCATCCATCTTGATCAAGATCAGAATACCCTATGATCTCCAACTGATATGATCTATGATACATGAGTATGTAATCCTTTGTTTTCTTTAGATATCTCATAACCCGTTTGGCTACTTTCCAATGATCCATATCCGAGTTACTCACATATCTGCCCAACATTCCAGTAACAAACACGAGATTTGGTCGCATACATACATAAGCATAAATAAGGCTCCCAACAGCTGAAGAGTAGGGAATCTTTTCCTTTTCTTTAATCCCAAGTATTATTTTAGGGCATTGTTTGAGACTGAATTTGTCTTCCTTAGCAATAGGGGTGTCACCTAATTGACAATCTTGCATGCCAAACCTCTTAAGCACCTTATCAATATAACTCCTTTGTGATAATCCATGAACATCTCGATTTATATCGCAGTGAACTTGGATGTCAAATACAAAGGAAGCTCACCAAGACCTTTTATTTCAAAATTATTTGATAGAAATTTCTTGGTTAGCTGCAACAAGACCGAATTATAGGCGGCAAGCAATATGCCATCAACATGAAAAACCAGGAATATGAACTTACTCCCATTAACCTTGTGATATACATAATGATCAAAAGGATTTACTTCGAAACCGAATGAGGTATTAACTAATGAAATTTATGATACCATTAACGGGAATCTTGCTTGAGACTATAGATGGATTTCTTTACTTTACAAACCCAGAGTTAGGTTCTCCTAACACAGCTTTTGGTTGCTCCATATAAATCGTCTTATCAATGTCACCATTGAAAAAATGCAGTCTTAACATCCATATGATATAGCTCAAGATCAAAATGGGCGACTAGTGCAATGATTATTGTAAAAGAGTCTTTCAAAGAAATTGGAGAGAAAGCCTCTTTAAAGTCAATCCCTTCCTTTTGAGTAAAGCCTTTTGTCACAAGACAAGCCTTATATCTTTTCACTTTGCCATTTACATCCCTGGTCATTTAAAATATTTATTTGCAACCAATAGGTTTTTCACCTTCCGGCAAAGGGATAAGATCCCAAACCTTATTGTCTTGCATGGACTTATACTCCTTATTTATCGCCTCAATTCACTTTTGAGAGCTTTGATTGCTTGTTGAAAGTTGACTGGATCATCTTCCACTATACCATTGTCTTCCTCATGTTCATGAGGGAAGACAATGTAATCATCTGAAATTGCATTTCTCCTTTCTCATGTGGATCGTCTTAGCATCGTTTGTTGAGGTTCCATTTGAGGAACTTCAACCTGTGTAGGAGGAATTTCAACATGAACATCACTATGTAGAGGTTTTGGATTTACTCCTTAAATCACAACAGGTATTGGAATTCCTGAGTTTTCTGAAGCAACTGATAGGTTCAACTCAATAATAGAGATTAATTCTTCCTCAAAAATGATGTTTCTTACTTTTGTCTTCCCCCAAGCTCAACATCCTCAAAGAAATGTGTAGTTCCCATTTCAAAAATATTTCTGAGAGTAAGATCATAAAACTTATAACCCCTTAAGCATTCAAAATATCCAATAAAGTAATTGCTTACTGTTTTTGGGGTCCAATTTCTTTTCCTGTGGCCTATAAGGCCTTGCCTTAGCTAGACAACTCCAAATATGAA
Source organism: Vachellia pachyceras (assembly GCA_025593235.1). NCBI lineage: Eukaryota > Viridiplantae > Streptophyta > Magnoliopsida > Fabales > Fabaceae > Vachellia > Vachellia pachyceras. The sequence goes on from JANTPZ010084902.1 coordinate 7,687, forward strand.
AGTGCTTAGACCAGACTTTTTGCCTATCTAAAGCTCATAATGTGTTTTAGCAGTTGCCTTAGTTGGTACTCTGTTCAAAATGAAGCCTGCAGTCTTTAGTGCTCTCATTTACCTCATTATAAGTATTCTTTACTGGGTTAGAAGCAAAAGTAGGATTCTTAATGGGTTTCTTTGAACAGAACCCTTTGCAGCATCTGAAAACTTTTTCTTTATGCCCTTCCCTTTAGAGGTGCTAGCCACATCGGCACTGTGAGAGCTGTCGTGTTTCAGTCTCTCTTCTTCTTGCACAAGATATGATAGAGTTCATTCAGAGTCCATTTTTCCTAAGGTTAGTTATAATTGACCTTAAACTAACTATATTGTGTAGGAAGAGAAATAAGCAACAAGTATACCAAAAAATCCTCAGATAGTTCACGTTATAATTCCTTTACTTTCTCAACTATGTGAGACATTTCCTTAATTTATTCTCTTATATTTCCTTGCCCTTTATAGTTTATAGAAATCAAGCGTTGCAAAAGTATGCTTGTTTCTGCCTTATCGCTTTTACAAAGTGCTTTTCAATTTTGGCAACAAAATCCTTAGTATTGAGAATACAATCTGTAATAGCACCTCTAATTGCTCCTGGGATGCCATGCTTTATGATCATAAGACTCTTGCGATTTGATCGCTCCCACTTATCAAAATACCTTTGTATTTCATAAGTACTTTCATATTTAAGAGTAGTGGGAGGATTAGTCCGTAATATAAGGTCCAAATCTTTGCATCCTAGAATTACCAAAATGTTATTTTATTTTTTCATTTAAAGAAATCCACATAAAAGATAATGGCAATAAATTCAAATAAATATAATCCCCATCGCAAGATACCTGTAACAACATCAATATTTCATCTTTGGATGATAATATTAACTGTCAGTGGCATCTTGTTGTAATGATCAAATACTGACAATAAGATCTGCCAAACAATAAACATTCTTTGGAACATATTATTGTTCGTATGATTATATTTATCATTATAGGTGTCTATATATTTCTGCCAAGCATCAACCTTCCTTTGGGCCGATTAGATACTCGCATGAAATTATACAGTCACAAATAACATCTAATATGCCTCAAAACTAATTTTCACAAGAAAGCACACTTTGGTGTGATGTTGTGTCAATATATTTAATTGGCATAAAAGACAAAACTTAAAATGGGCACAAAAGCCTTCAAAAATTATTTGAAATATATTGCCAATCTCATAATACCTTATTTACACGTATTTAAAAAATCATCAACACATAAAATATGTACAAAATAATTATCTTAATGTAAATAATCCAAAATAATCCATAAAACATTTCTGGAAATAAACATAAAGGGCCCATCAGAAAATTTCCAGAAAAGAGAAAAAAATTGGACATTTTCCCTTTTTTATTATTATTATTATTCCAAAACTGCATGCCCAAAAACTTCAGAAAAGAAGTTTTTTTTTAAATCTAGTAGGCCCGACTCCTTTGAAAAAAGCCCAGATGAAAAATAATCCATTCATACAAGAATTAAAAAACCCATCTGGTTTTTTGTGTGTCTAAAATCCATTTCTTTGGGCCCGGAATTTTAAAAAAGGAAAGCCCGAAAAGGTGATCCAGCTCACTTTTCATTGCTGGGCCAAAGCTAGCAACCCCAATCATGTCCTTTTATTGAAATAAAATCTGTAGGCCCCTAACTGAAAAATATTTTCTTAATAAAAAATCACAAAATACATTGGCCCAAAACGCAAGCTTATGCCCTTTTTAATTAAAGCCGAAAACATTTTGGCACCAAATTATTTCAAAAGGGGCCCAAAAATTGTTCCTGTTGTTCAGAAAAAAATTTCGCAGCCCAGTTTTTGGCCCAAATAATATTTACCCCTTTTTTAATAGGGCGAAACCCTTTTTTTAAATCCAGACTGGCACAGCTCACAAAAAACGCTGGACCAAATTGTTTTTTTAATCCAAATTTTATTTAATGGCCAATTCATTAAGGCCCAAAAGCAGTGTCCAGCCCGCTTCCTAAAAAGCATCATTTTATTAATAGTTGAAACAGCGTCGTGTTTATATGAGCTGGGAAGTTCTTTGGATGGAGCAAAACGACGCCATTTGAACCCAGCCAAAACGGTGCGTTTTGTCCATTCCCCCACTCACATGGATCCCTAATCCGACCCTTTCTCCTGGACTTGACCCAGTTGGTCCCTTCTCTCTACGCAGCCGTGAAGCTTTCAACCCTTTTTTAAAGAAAACTAAACAGATGTTCTTCCCCTTCGTAACTGCCACATACTCACACTTATTCCCAATTCAATGCAGGTTATGGCAATTAAAGGAAGGCTTTTAGTTTTTTTCTCCGATTTCGTTTCATGCGACGATGAACAGAGATTTTAATGGCGGAATCAGTGATTTTAAAGCAGAAAACATGTGGAACAATCACTTTTCATCCTCTACCATATGAATCCATTCATATATGTGTACAAATAGTAATCAAACTTGCGAAAACAAGCTTTCGAAGATAAAAGTTTTGTTTCCAACGAGATGCCATGAATTCCGGCGAAACAGCATGAAGTTCTCAACGAAAAACAGACAGGTATTTTCAAATCCAAACATGAAAGAGTAGATTCAGAAAAACATTGCCAAATCTCATTTTTGAATCATCACGGATTCATGCAATGTGCACATACAAAGAAGAGATATGACGCTATAGAAAATTTTCCTTCTCCCGAAAGCAAAAAATCGCTGGATCTATTTCAGCAATCAAACACACAGAAAGCAGCATGGACAGATTCATTCGCATATGTATACATATGTGTTGTTTATTTTCGCAGAGAACACACTAAAATGTAAACGAATGGCATCAAAAGGTTCCAAAAACACACAACACTGAAATCTAACAGAGGAAGAAAATTGGTAAAAACAATTTAGAATTCCAAAGAACCTAATATGCAGGCTCTGATACCAATTGTTCGGATTTCTGAAGCATACAAGTTCAATGGAATAATTCGAAAGACAAGGGAAGCGTACCTGAATCCATGGATGTGTGTGATGGAAGGGACAAATCAACCAGGTTATCACCAGGGACCAGAGGAAACCGACTGTAGATGGGGAAGCAAGGCTGCTAAAATGAAACCCTGGCTAACCCGGGGACCATAGCCCTGAATTTATAGAGGGCTCCATATTCAGCCCATTAATGAATACGGACCAGCTAATTGGGCCTCAGTATATATTTGTCCATGACACCTAATTGAACCCACTTAATTCCTTAAACCTTAGTAGATCACTTTATATTTAGGCCGGGATAAGAAATAATGGCACCCACATATAAGTGCAATATGTGGCCTATTGTTGAATTATTCCAATAGCAGAACCATCTACTTGTGAAACTACTGGATTTGTTATCACAATAGCTACACCAAACTACACTTAGAAAAGCATATTCATCAGACTCAAGAAATTGTTTGCCATATGGAATAACCAAACAGTTATTAAAAAGAACCAAAGATATCATCTATTATCTAACAACCTCAGTCAGAGCTTTGCTCTATTTTAAACCGTAAGATTAACTGAAGTGGTACTAAGCTGTAGGCTGTTACCTCATCTACTAACTTCTGAGGGCTCTGAAGGAACTTCACCAGATGCATTTGCTGGGCTGAAAGTTCCCCCCTTCCGCTAAAATCTGTCCTATAGAGAGCAGTAGCACTATCAACTATTACCAGAGCAAACCTATCCAAACAAGAACACATAAGATTAAAGCTTAGAAGAAAGTAGAACGCATCCAAAAGAAATAGCAAGAGTCTAACTCTAACATACCAGAGTGCATATATGAAGTTTTAAGATTGACATGTGGCAGTTTTTTCAAGCAAAATGAACAAGTGGGATGGGTTCAAATCAGATTCTCCTAATTTCTAAATGAGAAGAATGCAACGAAACACGCTATAAGAAAAGAATAACATCTTACATTAAGGCATGCAATTACATACCAATAGTAGTCACTAACGATATTATCTTTGTATTTAACTTCTGTAGATTTGCTCAATATGTTTACTTTCAATTTGGGATTTAATTCAGCTCAAATCTAGATCAGTAATTAGTGAATAATACCAAATATCATATGAGCAAAAACATTATAGCATATCACACTCTGTTTCCACCATTATAGCTGCTTCAAGCAGAAGCCGTGATTGATTATCAGTGTTATATGCTCTAGCATAGGCAACATTTTTTGACACATCAGCTTCATTTAGTCCAAACCTGTATCGTTTAGCATCAATGCAACATTAGTATAGGATGTAACCTTCGTGGAGTAGGCATTGCATGTCCAAAAAAAATGCTATACCTGTCTGCTATTTGTAAGAGTCACTGTGGTCCAAATGCAGCCTTTGCATCAATGTATATTTCTTTGCCCACAACACCTCCTTGATCAAGTGGCAACTAAAATTCAAGAAAATAAATGATATTTTAAGTAATGCAACTGATGTTCATTATCAAGTTCACATTATTACATGTGATTTCCTCTTGTTTATGTCCCAAAGAAAAAGTATGACGCAATGTCTAATTACACAACCTCACCTCTTGCTCATTCGAAAAGTTGCTTCTTCTCCATCTTAGGTTGAGATAAAATGCGATACAGAGGATACCATTACCTCTGTTTCACGCAAGACAAATTCAAAAAAAAAACAAAGGCCTTCATAGTTTCATAAGTAGAAATAAGTGTATTGGTGACTTGACTTTAGTGCTATTTCTTTGATTTCCCCTCTTTCTGCATCTCCTTTTGTAAATAGTAACATATTCTGGACAAATCTTAGTTCTTCCCTATATAAGTTGTCTATCCTGTGTAATATTATGACAAATGACACATTACTCTAACCTCTGAGCCTATAAGAATTGCATGCTAATATTCATAAAGTTTTCTAAGCACTAATCCTGAATGGTAAATTAGCACATTATGCTCTGTCTTGTTATTGTTATAACTATATTTACTGTAAGAGACATGGGATGAAGATTTTTGTTTCCCTATTTTATCTCTAGCGAGCTACTTGATAGATATGAATATGGGATCCAATCAAACTTTGAAAAGAAAAGAAACTGGAGAAATGGTTGTGCCTAAAACTTCGGGCTTGCTAGAAGACAGGAGATATTGAGTGATTCAATACTGGATCATGCATTTGTTTTGACGTAGCAGAATACATCTTATAGTTTTTACAAATACATGGATGACAGTCTAACAGCTATATTGACAGCAGCCTCAACTGAGGCATAACAGATTCATAACAGATACTAGATTAACGAACTTGTAACATATCAATAACAACAATCTAGCAGCTAACACATGTGATTAGCTGACACAACCCGTGTCATTCTCTCTAATATTCCCCATGTAACATTTGATTAATGAACTTCAGCAGTTGTCCTTTGTTTGTACGTTGAGGCGTCCACGAAACTCATGAAACAGCAACTTCCCAGTGGCTTGGTGAGGATATCTACGACCTAATAAAATGTTGGGATGTACCCAATCTTCAAAGCACCACTAGCAACCTTTTCACACAGAAAAAGTAAGTCAGCTCAACATGTTTTGTCTTCCCGTGCAGTACTGGGTTAGAAGCAAGAGCTATTGCGCCTGAATTATCACACCACACAACCGGTACTTCAGTGGTAGGCAATACATCTCCTTTAGTAGTGACTCAACCCATAGAACATCAGAGGAAGCTTCAGCAATACTTCTGTATTCAGCCTCTTGTAGTAGACCTGGACACGACCTACTGCCTCTTGGATACCCAAGTAATTGGATTGGTGCCAAAGTAGGTGTAATAACCACTAATAGACCTCATATCCTCCTTGTTAGTAGCCATGTCGGCATCTGCAAAAGACTGAACATGCATGCGAGCTAGTGGTCGAATGAGGAGTCAAAGGTCAGCAGTATCTACTAGATAGCGAAGAATGCGCTTGACTGAGATCCAGTGAGGTTCAAGTGGATCATGCATATACTGACTAAGTCTATTCACAACAAAGGCAATCTATGGTCTGGTGTGGCACAAGTATTGCAGCTTTCCAGGGATGCTGCGATAGAGTTTCTAATTGAAAAGGAGGCCCATCAGTTGAGGAGAGTTGCAAGTTGACAGCCATCGGTGTATCATATGACCGCGTAGCCAAGAATTTGGACTCCAACAATAGCTCATAGATGTATTTCTTTTGCAACATCAGTATTCCAAAAGGAGTGTGATGAAACTCAATGCCCAAGAAATAAGACAAATCTCCGAGGACTTTGAGGTTGAATAGATCACTCATGTCTACTATTGTCTTAGCTACCTTAGTTTCGTTGGACCTTGCAATTACAATATCATCAACATAGAGGAGTAAATAGATGAGTACATCATCAGCTTTCTTGATGAACAGGCACAGATCAGCTTTAGACTCAGTAAAGCCCAATTGTTGAAAAGTTGAATTGAGCTTAAAGAAATAAGCCCGTGGTGCTTGTTTGAGCCCATAGATGGCTTTCGTGACTTTACACACTAATGGTAGTCTAGTAAGTTCATCTATTCCTTGGGAGAAACCTGGTGGAGCCTCCATGTAAACTTCCTCTATAAGTATCCATTTAAAAAGCGTTATTGAAGTCTAGTTGATGGATGCGCTAGTTGAAGGTAACAACAAGAGTAAGAAAGCTACGCACAGTCGCAGCCTTAACCACAAGACTAAAGGTATCATAATAGTCCATGCTAGCCATCTGTGAATATCCTTTAGCCACAAGCCTTGCCTTGCGCTTGGCCAGAGACCTATTTGCAAGAGTCTTGGTTTTCCATAACTAACGGCAGCTAATGGTTTGATGATCATGTAGGAGAGGAATAGCTGTCCATGTTCCAAATTTGAGGAGAGCATTGTATTCATCATTGGTAGCCTGCCTCTACTCAAGATCTGCCATAGCCTCCTCAATAGTGTCAGGACATGTATGAGCATGTTGAGCCATGAATACCTTCGGTTTGTAGATTTCTGCCTTGCTTCTAGTAGTCATGGGATGAATGTTTCGTGGTCCTGAAGGTAAAGAGACGGCCAGGGATGTTGGAGCAGTTGACGAGTGTGGGCAAAGGGCACTAACTGTATTTGGAGACCTAGCTGCTGATGAGTGGTACCTAAAGGAAATGAAGGAATGAAGTCACCTACTGAGCTAGTATAGACGTGCTCCTTTACACTATGTTGGTGTCGCCAAGTAAAAATATATTCATTGAATCTGACATGGCGAGAGATGTAGATGCGACTTGTTTGTGGATCAAGGCACCTGTAGCCCCTATGCTGTGAGCTGTATCCTAAAAAAACATGACATAGAATGAAATGCCAATTTATATGCTGTGAAAGGCCTAATATGTGGAAAGCATTCGCAACCAAAAACTCTTAGAATAGAGTAGTCAGGTTTGAGAGCATATAGTTTCTCAAATGGAGTAATATCTCCTAGAGCTTTGCAAGGAACTCTGTTGATCAGAAAAGCTACAGTGGACAAAGCATCAGGCCAGTAAAATAGTGATAAGGAAGCATGTGCCAGCAGGGTGAGTCCTATCTCAACAATCAACCTATGTCGGCGCTCCACCAAACCATTTTGCTAAGATGTATATGGGCAGGAAAACCAATGCTCAATACCACATGAGGTCAGGAAAGGCTTAAACGGTAAAAATTCTGTGCCATTGTCAAATTGAATCTATTTGATCTTGAGGCTAAGTTTATTTTTAATCATCAATTTAAATTCCTTAAAGGTAGATAATGTATCAGATTTTTTTGTGCAGAAAGTAAACCCACGTGAACCTACTATAAGCATATGTACATGCAATTTAATAAGTAAAGCCATTGGAGATGAAGGGGGCTGGTCGCCAGAGGTCCATTATTATGAGTTCAAGAGGTTTGGAGTACAGCATAGTTGAAGGAAAAAAAAAGGAAGTTTATGTGACTTCCCAAGCTAACATGCTGAACAAACAGAAACACAATCAGGGGTAGAAAACTTGATAGATTCTTGCTGCAGAACTTTCTTAATTGTTTCCATAGTTCGGTGTCCCAACCTTTGATGCCAAAGAGTGATAGGCTCCTTCATGACTGTGTAGACAATGGCGTTAGGTGCATTGGAGGAGACTTCAGCAAACAAAGGGTACATTCCATTGGATTCAGTGCCATACATCAGGTGTTGCTGGTTGAACAGATCCTTAACAACACAATGCCCAGGGAAGAATTCAACAGATGCATCATTTTCCTTGGTGAATTTGGCAATAGATAGGAGGTTTTTTATCATCCTTGGAACACACAACACTTTGGCCATATGGAAATTGGCAGCTGGGGAACGTAGGTGAATGTGTCCAGTGTGAGTAACAGGACAGTGCTCACCTGTGCCAACCTGCATTGTACCAGAGCCATACTGAATTGTATGAGGCTGTAAGTGACCTGAGCTATGAGTGATGTGTTCAGTGGCTCTTGAGTCTAAATACCAAGCATCATCAACAACTGTGGTTGGGGAGGCAACAAATGCCCGAGCAGTAGGAGTTACATTGCTGTCAGGTATCTAAGCAACCTATGAGTTGGTTGAAAGTGGAGGCATCATGGTTGCCACTGATGAGGTGCTTCCCAAGGACGTGCCAATAGATAGTAAGGGTGTTGGTGCACTCATGTGAGTAGAAGGATAAGGAATAGGTACAGAGTGAGGGCCAGTATATAGAGGAGCATAAGCAGTACAAGAGAAGTAAGAATAATGATCATATACTGGTGCTTGCTCAACTAGACCATTTGTAGTGAAATGTGCATGAGCATCAAATCTAGTAGGTAGTGGAGAGGTTTCATACTTGTAACACTAGCGATCTACCATATAACCTAGTCATTGAAAGATTTGACATTGAGGACGAATATTAGTAAATCTCCCACAGCCACGAGTACCACCAAACGAGCCTCGACAGTTGGAAAATTGAGGCCGAAGGTGACGATATCCTTGTCCTTGGGCATAGTAGCTACATGGACGTAGTCATCCTCATCATAAGATATATGATGAGCCAGACTGTTAGTGTCATTCGCAACAGATCCATGTTGACATGTTTCCGAATCGATTAGCATAGTAGACACTGTTTTGAGGTCAAAAGTGGGTCGTGTAGCATTGATGATAGCAATGACTGATTCATATTCTGCAGTGAGACCATTGAGGATGTGAGAAACATGTGTAGCTTCATCCACTCACTCTCCAAGCATGGCTAGGTGATCACAGATCTTCTTGAGGTTTGCCAAATAGTCTCGCATTGATAGGTCATCTTTGCGTTGATTCGTCAGTTGATTGTGATAAGAGAGAATTTTGGCATCGGACTTGCTAGAGTAGAGACAGATCAGTTTTGTCCATATCTGAGCTGCTGATTCCAAGCCAACTAGTTCAGGCAGTATAGTGGGCGCTACCATGGCCAATAACCAAGAAGCAAGGGCTAAGTCAAGTGCTTCAAACTCTTCAAAATCAAGATTAGGAATATCCTAATTGTTAGTATTACGAATGCGCTCAAGTGGCTTTGTAGCTTTGCCGTGGAGAAATCAGTGCATTTTGTGCTGTTTGACCATAAAAAAGACATGTTGCTTCCAAAGTAAAAAGTTGGTGTCATCCAGTTTGATGGTAATCTTCTTATTGGAGAAGCCTTTGCTGGCCACCATGGTTGTTGCCAATGAAGCAGTGGACGCACTGGAGGTACTGTTAGATCCAGTGGAGCTCAACATGCTGTTGCAAAGCGATTAATCCATAATGGAGATCACCTCACGGGTATGCCAAAGCGTTTTTTTGTTCCGTCATAGCACAGACAGAGTCAGTATGGCTCTGATACCATGCTAGAAGACCGGAGATATTGAGTGATTCAATACTGGATCAATATAGCAGAATACATCTTATAATTTTTACAAATACATGGATGATAGTCTAATGGCTATATTGACGGTAGCCTCAACTGAGGCATAACAGATTCATAACAGACACCAGATTAACAAACTTGTAACAGATTCAATAACATCAATCTAGCAATAGCACAGTTACGCTAACACACGTGATTAGCTGACACAACACATGTCATTCTCTCTAATATCTCTAATAGGGTTGTATCGAAACCATGAAGTTAAATTTTCAACAAAACAAAACGCAGAGACATATCATTACGTGAATCGAGATTTTCTCTTCTCTTTATCATGTTCCCCATCTAGACGCTGTTGTTAGAGTAAATAGGCAGTTGTACATGGCAGTTCAAGAAGCTTTGAAGAAATAGAACATGCAAGAAGAAGCTAGTAAGGTATCATCATCCTCCATTGAAAGGTGTGGTGGTGGTAGTATTGAGAGTGGTTGTTCTAATCCCAGATCTATTCCCATCCTCCATACTTTCCTCATCTTACCCTTCTTATCGACTCCTTGCTGCAAGCGGAATCTCTCGCAAAGCATCTCGAGCTTCAGCAACTCTGACACCACTACGATATCAGCAACTCTTGTCTTCTCTGGGAAATTAATGTAGGTTGATGAGGTGGTCCGACATGACATGTGTGCATATTTGTCAAATTTAACAGTAAAAATTAACTTGTATAATTGTTTGGTAGAGAAAACAGCCGGCCCGCGGGTTTGATTGTTGGTCACCCAATATATTAAAGAAAATTAAATACAAATAAAACATTTCTACCATACAATATTATTTTATTTTAGTCTTAAAATAACATGATTTTACTATATCTCTTTATAATTTAAAAATTTAAAGTATAAATGTTTTGTTATAATTTAAATATAATATTCTAGAAAATTGGTATAAAAATAAAATATTTTATACTATTTTTGAATGTATTAAATGTTTTTTATTCTAAAAAATAGAATTTAATATTATTTTTTTCTTTATAAAAAATATTGAGATGGAAACAAGTAAAAGAAATATAAAATATATTATTTAAAAAATAAAATAAAATAAAAAAGACAGGTTAGGCAAACTGGTCTACCAACCCATGGATTCAGCCTAGCTCCTCAACGGGTTGGCATTTAGCCAGCCCGAACCCACCGTTATTTGGCTGGTTGGACCCCAATTCTATTTAATAGTGGAGCGAAATTGCTCAATTTTGAAACTTTTAAATTTAAAATGGTCCCCGATAATTTTGGAGTGCCAAGTATCCATATGCAAAAACCTTTACCTTTAAACAAACTCATTAATGAATACAAATGTCAAAAATTTATTGAGAAGTTGTAGATATCAATATGATGGTTTTCACTAGAGGCGGTAAAGCGGGCCAGCCCGCGGGTGGCGGGCTGGCCCGCTCCAGCCCGCCACCAGCCCGCCAAGTGGCGGGCTGGAATCCCTCAACCCGCCAACATTTTTTTATTTTTTTTAAAAAATAAAAAATAAATTTTTCTCCCCTTTTTTACCCAATTTTTT
>JANTPZ010084904.1:0-16908 GCA_025593235.1 Vachellia pachyceras
GAGATCAAAACTGTTGGGGGAGTCATTTATGATACTTTCAAAGGGGCATGCAATGCTTTAGGTCTATTGGATGATGACAGAGAGTATATCAATGCAATCAAAGAAGCATCTGTTTGGGCAACTGGCACTTCATTAAGGAAACTTTTTGTTATGATGTTTCTAAGTAATTGCTTACAACATCCTGAGGATGTATGGAAGCAGTGCTCAAAAATAATATCTGATGATTTATTATTTATACCACGTGATCATCCTAATTATGAATGTAAGTCAATTTTGTCTAAATTTATTAGTTTACATTATGGTCTACATTATGTACATAGCATTTACATTTACATTTACATTTACAATTTACAATTACTAATATAATGATTACTTGTATGCAGGTTTTTCTATCTCAGATTATGACAAGGAACAACTTGCCTTACAAGAGATTGATCTTCTGCTTCGGAACAATGGTAAAAGCCTTCATGAGTACCCTACCCTGCCAACTCCTTCAGAAGCAGCATACATGGATGTTACCAATACTTTAATAGCACAAGAATTAAACTATGATAGGAATGCTCTGCAAACTGAAGCGATAGCACTTACCAATTCTCTTACTAATGAGCAGAAATCAATATTTGATGAATTTATGTATTCATTACATTCATCATCAGGAGGGTTCTTCTTTGTCCATGGTTTTGGTGGCACAGGGAAAACATTCTTATGGAATGCACTGACATCTACACTGCGTGCAAAAGGAGAGATTGTGTTGATAGTTGCATCAAGTGGCATTGCAGCAACTTTACTTCCTTCAGGTAGGACTGCTCATTCACGTTTCGCTATACCATTACATATTACTGAATACTCAGTTTGCTCAATTAGACAAAACTCTGCTCTTGCAAACTTAATTATCAAGACAAAGTTGATTATATGGGATGAAGCTCCTATGGTTCAGCGTTTCTGCATTGAAACTTTTGATCATTCTCTCAGGGATATCATGCATTGTGATTCATTATTTGGTGGGAAATACATAGTTATGGGTGGTGACTTCCGTCAAATACTTCCAGTAATACCTAAAGGTACCAGGGCTACAATTGTCAATGCTTGTATTTCATCTTCAACATTATGGGATCATTGTAGAATCTTCAATTTAACAAAGAACATGCGGTTAACAACTAGATCTTCAACTATGGATAAACATCATTTGGAATGGTTTAGTAAATGGCTTCTAGAAGTGGGTGATGGTAACATAGGTGAAGCAGTGGACGGTGTGTACCATATACAAATACCTAATGAATTCATGATATCTGATTCAAACAATCCAATAGAGGCCATTGTGCAATCTACTTATGAAGATCTACTTGGAAACCTTTCCAATAATGAGTATTTTAATGACAGAGCGATATTGGCTCCAACCATAAATGCAATTGCCAAAATCAATGAATATATGTGTTCTTTATTGCCAGGTGATGCTTACGAATATCTTAGTTCTGACTCTATTTGTAAATCTTCATATGACAGTGATAGCTTTGACAATTTGTACGTGACAGAGTTCTTGAACACTATTAATAGCTCTGGTTTACCACCACACAAGTTGACATTGAAAGTAGGATCTCCTATTATGCTCTTGAGGAATATAGACCAATCATCAGGATTACGTAATGGTACTCGGCTACGTATATCTAAGCTTGGCAAGAATGTTATTGAAGCAATTACCTAAAATGGTTCCAAGCCAAATCAAAATGTGTTAATTCATAGGATGGATATGAACCCCTCCGAAAGTAGATGGCCATTTCATATGTGAAGGAGACAATTTCCAGTTAACCTCAGTTTTGCAATGACTATCAATAAAAGTCAAGGGCAATCCCTTCGTCATGTTGGACTATATCTTTGTAAGCCAGTTTTTACACATGGGCAATTATATGTTGCAGTATCCAGGGTGAGAAGTAGTGATGGCTTGAGAATATATGTCCCTCCTAATGAAACTGGTGAAGTGAATACCACAATAAATGTTGTATACAAGGAAGTTTTTAGGAATCTATGTTGTTGATTGGTCATGGTTACATTTATCATCCCATGTACCTCCAACTCATGGATGACATTACCTATCTTTATCTTAACTGCTTCTGATTTTCGATTGCTAATAGATTATTGCTTTTGACTTAGGACATCAATTTTAATTATTTAATTTCAACTTAATTTATTTGCATGGTAATATATGTCCCACCTAAACGCATCGAGTGTTGTTTATATGACTATTTGATGAATCTTACATTACAAATGTTTGTTGCACTTGAATAGATCTATGCTCAATTGAACGTCATGTAATTAATTTTTCGTGCATTTAATACCATCAATCTTATGTTGTGTGATCATTGTAACAATAACTTACTGCCCGCGCATCGCGCGGGGGAGTTTTTGCTAGTTAGATACTAAAATTAAACACGAAACCTTATATATGTGTGTGTGTGTGTGTAGGGCTCGTTTAGAAAAGTGGTAGAGAAGTACTTTTACGCAAGCCGAGGCAAATATGTGAAGGAGATTATCTCATTTTGTGGAAAAACACTGTTAAACGTACTTTTGGACTCATGAGAAGCTTTGTCAAATAGAGCCATAGTCTCTCATTTTTGATACTTTTAATGCCAATTGCACCCCCTCCCTCTTCTATGCTTTGTAGTTACCTTTTTTTTTACTATGAACAAATAATATCGCTATTAAAATCATTATATCAATATTAATCCATCTAATAGAAAAACTTTATATATACACAAAGTGACATCATTCGTGAATAATATGATTCAAATTTTTGACTGTAAAACTTATATGAGGTCTCTAGAAAGAAGAGGAATGACACTTTGATGTGAAAAGATAAATTTAATGATAATTAGATTTTAAAATTTTTATTGAAAGATAAGTTATAAAATATTATCTGCAACTCATGTTTCATCGGAAAAATTTTAGGGCCTTTTTTCAAATTTTTAGAACCTAAGTGTTATTAAATTGAACTCTTATGACTTAATTATCATACATATCCTATATAATAAAAACTTCTAACTATTATATAAAATAATTAACTTGTTGGACCTAATTGTCATTGCACAGTTAAAAATACTTGCACTTGTCAATTATAAAACTAGAATTAAAGTGTATAAGCATTGAAACGTGTGAGATATATATATTAATTACACACTAATAAATCTAGATACAAGCAAATTTTACAATACTAATTCTTCAACTAAGGGAATTAATTTTTCTAAAAATAAAGATATAAGATGAAACTACAAAAATAAAACAGAAGAAGCACTTGATGATATGAATATATGAGAAGCACGAGGTTCTGAGTCCTATATAAAGGGATTAATCATGCGAAGGCAATACTTGAAGCCCCCACATGTTTGATCGATCGATTGGTCCATGAAAGTAAAGGACCTTTCATCGATCAGTTCCTATTGAGAAGTTCTTCTATCATCTGCAACGCCATCTTCTGTTCCTCGTCCAGCTCATCATTATGATTGTTCTCTTCTTCTGGTTTCACCTTCCCCTCCTCCTCCGTCTCCGTTTCTGTCTCTGGCGCCGGCGACCCCAACTCCGTCGTTGCTGTCATCTCTGGCTCTTCAAGCTTCTTCCTTTCCAGCTCCACCATCATGACCCAGTTGGAATCAGAGCGAGGCCCCGCTCGCTTCTGCCACACTCCGATGTGACAGTTCTCTGTGTCCAGTCTCAAGCAAGTCAGAGATGGCGATGGCGATTTACAGCACTTCCGAAGCTTTGCACTGAGAGATTCAGAAAAATATGAAGCGGAAGAAGAAGATGAAGAAGACGACGAAGAGTTATGATTTTGATTGATATTGTTGTTATTTGTTGCCACTGGGAAATTTGTTTTTGCGTTTCTACCACTCATCAAAATTGCTGCTTCATCATATGCTCTTGCTGCTTCTTCTGCAGTATCAAACGTCCCTAGCCACACCCTTCTTTTCCTGTATATATTCATAAATCAGAATCAGATTTAAGAAATTATGACGTATGAATTAGAATTTGTAAAAGCAACCGAAAATGAATCAATGATGAACAGGGGATCTTGCAGGGGCCAGAAATGTACAGGCAAGTTAAAAAAGCAGAGCATCGCCACTTTTTTCCTTTTTTTTAATTAATTTTCAGGAAAAAACAACGAATTACGTGAGATATAAAATTTCGAAACCACGACATCACTTGAACCCAATATATAGCCGAAAATGAAACTCTCTGATGAACAGGGGAATAAAATGATCGGGAATATACAAAGCCAGAAGAAAGAAACAGAGCAGTAGAGTACATTTTTCGCCTATGAAATATTCTGAAGAAGGAAAACAGAGAAACATTCTGAAGAAGGAAAACAGAGAAACAGTGCAAAAAAGTACAGAAGATGCAAAATAAGTTATAGGGAAGAAAGAGAAGGGTATAAAGTTTGGTGAGAAGAGAATGTACAATAAAGGATGGCGAATTTCAGAAACCCAAGAACCCCAATGACGCTGTCTGACACCTCTAAACTTCTTTGATTGTACCATCTCTGTGAGAAACTGATGGCTTCTCCTGAGGGAAGGGAAGGAGGAAGAAGATGATGAGAGGGTGAGAGAGATGAAACAAGGAAGTCATGGAAAGTTACAACAACCGGAGGTTGTTGTTATAAAGCAGCTTTGGGGCTATATGGACTCGAGGCTACTTGTGATTTTTGGTGGACCAGTCCTAAAGTGTAAACAAAGTGGTCCTGCTTTACTGTAATTGCTGTAACAACAATGTTCTGATTTTTTAGCTGTCTTTAACTATCTTCGCTTTTTTGTGTAAAAAACTCTTTTTCACTTCCCTCCCTCCCACTTGATCTGTACAAGTTTCTTTTAACTTGTATCCTTAAAAACTTGTTTAGATGATGTGCCCCTTGGTTAGTTATAATTTGAAGGTTTAGAGAAGGTCACTCAATGAGTTTGTGTTCATGAAGGATACTCTTGTGTTATTTGAATGATAATGATGACAACATGGGGTGAAAGATAAAATATAAAACAATACCCAATGATCATGCAGTATTTGATTTTGATCCATCTTTGATTATTGGAATATTTAATGAGAATATTTGCTAAATTAAATACTACCCCTTAGATTCTTGTCCTCAAAACGAAAACTAAATTTTTTTATAGAGATGAAGAAAGATGAATACTTTACTTTAGACGTTTTAGGAATACTTTGATTTCTTAACATATGAATATTTTACCTTTCTAAGAATCCTTCGTTATAAATAAATGGTGCTTTCAATTATTTCTCATCCGAACAATTTAGTTTTTCGGTTATCTATCCCTTCCCCTTCTTTTTTTCTTTGTTTTTGTTTGTGGTATATCTAATTTAGATTCTAGTGAGGGAAACCCTGAATGAGAGCATCCATAACTTTGCTTGGATCAAAACCCAATAGGTTCTTTCCCTTCTCTTATATTTCTAGTGGGAATATGAAATGTTACGAGTTCAATCATCTTGACATTTCAAAATATCAACTTGTCTTTGTACTTTAAAAAACAATGACCATATTGGAGAGAACATGAATTCCAATTTCAGGTCTCCGCAATCCATAAACACAACAGATGGAAAAAGACCGGTTTTAGGTCTCCACAGTTATTGAAAATCGAACCAATATTCGAATTCCAGTTAAGAGATGTAATCATATCTAATATTTAAACAGTATTTCCATCACGATTGTCTTCAATAGAAAAATATAACCCATTAGAGATAATCTAATTCCAAATTTAGGACTCCAAATAAGGTCCAAAACATGAGGGAAAAAAGGATCCTTTGTTGAAGATTGAAGTGAGTTGAGATAGAAACGTAGGGAGGAATATATATATATATATATATTAAGGAGAATTACTCAGAAGTCCCAAGCAATAAAATGTGTTATAAAATGATCCTAAGATATTGTTAATGACAAGTCGAGAAGCACCATTTATAAGTGAAGCAGCTACCATTAACAAACTCTTGGAACTATTTTGTAACGCATTCCCTTATTAGCTCGGGATCTCTGGTTAATTCTCCCCATGCATTATTGGTTGTGACGTAGAGTGCATTGGTTGAGCACATTATTTGGCAGCGAGTGTTGAACTGTATTACGCCAAGGAGGAAGGGCATTAGATCCCTTACCCGAAAGTCTCTTTGTACCAAACCGACATCCTTAATCTAAGATCTTCTCACAACCCCAAATATTCCCTAGCTTCTTCTCTTTCACATGCCACTTCCATCCAATCATGTTCCTAGTAGTTTCTTTTGTCTTCTTTTGTTATTTTCCTTTCACCTAATTTTTTTAATGTTTAGATCCTCTCTGCGCTTGGTGAAAACTGTGCCACCACAGAATATAACTTCCACTTCTATACGTCGTTCGTCTCTTTTTGTGTATAGGGATTCTAATTGAAATTTGCGTCCATTTGTGTATGAACTGCTAATTTATTTATTAAGGTTCTTGATTAAAGCTGCAAAATAGCTTTGAACATTATCGACATGCATTATTCCTAGGGGAAAAGGGATTTTGGCTAGATCGCAAGTTTAAATTTGAGTTTGCATGAATGTAAATAAACATATTTGAAGGAGTTATCCTAATTTAATCCACCAAACTTCAAAAATTACACTACCTCGGATTATTGATATTAGCATCTATTGACTTTTTTATTTTAAAGTGGCTAAATGAACTACTACCTATAATCCTTGATATAAGAGTCATTTGATTCTTTAAGGTAGATAAATTTAAATAAATTACTTAATTATAACATATATTCTAAAATATTTATATATATCATAGTTTATAAGTCAAACAAATTAATTTAGAGAAAAATAATAAATGAATCATTTAATTAGCTCTGTTAATCTTCTAAAAAATCAATTGTCTCTTATATTAAAAATATGATGTAATGCTTTAGATTATATATATTCTAAAATACTTATGTATATAATTATATTATATATCAGTTTTTTACAAATCAGAAAAAATAATTTGGTAAAAATGATAAATATATTAGTTTATTTAGCTTTATTAATCTCTCAAAATAATCAATTGGAGCCTATTAAAGGAATGAATGCAGTATCAAACTTCAATATAAAGGAAAACAAATAATAAACTTGCATAAACAAAGCAATTATCTGAATTTCTAACGTTACACCTGAATAATTGTCAAGGGCAATTTAATCTAATGACACTAAACTCTTACCTTAAGTCATTTTTAAATGTGAGGTTGTGAGTTTAAGTATTTCACAAATATTACAAGAACAAAAGTTATGCAAATAATAGCAACGACACTATGGCATATTCCAAACTGAATTTGTGGTTGAACACTGAATTTTTAGTAACAGTCACTAGGATGTGGTATACCCAAGTTTTCAATCATGTAAAAGCATACACAAACTTTTAAAAATATGGTACAATCGTTACAACTCTATTAAATTAGTTCAAACATCGTATCTTTTTTTTACCCAGCCCTTCTCCCTCATAACAGATGTTTGATCAAATTTCACAGAATTGTTAAAATTGCATCATCTCTACTTTTACAACATTGAAAACTTAGTGCTTGTTTGGAAAAGCTTATTTACTCCCCAAAAGCATGTTCAACAGTATTTTTCCATAAAATAAAATAGTCTCCTCCAAATATTTACCTCAACTTGCATAAAAGTACTTTTCTACCGCATTCCCAGACGGGCACTTGTTATATCATAGTTATATCATATATACGTTCAATTTCATTGCTAAAACTGTGCAACAACCCTGTAATATAAAGAAAAGGAAGAGACGTGCGTGAGAGGTAAAAATGGGAGGTAGTATAGAATGTGGGTAATAAACCAAAGAAGAAAGATTAGATAATAAAGGAGGGGGCGAAGTGGGGGCAACGTTGAAAAGTCTTGAAGATGCACCATGAATGAAACGTAGGTGTCGGATGGGGGAAGGTGTGTTGTCGTTTAGGAGGGTATACACACATGAAGAGATGAGAAGGCTAAGTCCGTACATGGTTGAAAGGGATGGGTGCCCTTAATGATAAGGACACGAGAGATGAATAGTAAAATGGAACAAACAACGCCTCACGTAATCATTCATTGTGAGAAAGGAGTTCCGTTGGGAAAAATGAGTTTACAGATTTCTAAATGGTTTTATGGATTTCAAGATGATTTTTATTATAAATTTCTATATGATTTTTTCAAATTTTGAGATGTTTTATCTCAGCTTACGTACACTGTTTACAGAACAGAGTTCCCAAACAAGCACCACATAACTTCCTCTCTCTCCCAATATCTCAATCATATGATGTATAGTATTATTGCATTAGCATTCATTGTCCATGTGCTCACCCCCACCAAATATTCTCCCAACCCCTTTTCCACTTTTCATTTCATTTCCAACCATTATTTATTAACGTGTTCTACCTTCTGTTTCCTTTTAATACAAGAATTAGATAATTAAGTTAAAAAAATTAAAAAATAGTTATTCGTAAAGGATATCTAAGAAACACGTATTCCTATAGAAATCATGCATTGGAATTTACTTATTAATGAAAACATTTTTATTAAATACAATCGATAAGCAAAAATTGGAGATGATGTTGCACATTTGACGGATATAATGAATTGATGCATTTTATTAAGGTTTAAAACAAACTCCGTAGCTAGCTCATATATTTAAGATTGGAAGAATTATTTCTTTGGTATTATTGTGTGTGTACACCAACAATATTATTTTGTCTGGAAGAATTATTATGTATTTCTAGCCCCAAAGATTTGCATGGACTTTACTCCTGTGAATTTATTTGTAAGTTGTTTCATAATATTTCATCAAAATTTTAAATTTTACTAACTCTATGTTAGAATTTAATAACTATTTAATTACACTCTTATTTAATGTATACATTTTTCAAGAAAATAAGACTTCATATAATAAATAAAGGATAAAACTATATATTTATATCAAAAACTATATATATATATATATATTTAGGAGCGACATTGTCTCGGAAGTTTCAAAACAGAGCAATATTACCCTATTTAGTTAAAAACCCAAAATTGGCCATTAAAAATTGATGTTGACTATTAACATTTTACATGGTAATATTGTTCCATTTTAAAACTTTAGGAGCAAAATTACTCCTAACAAAAACTTTTGAGATAAATTTGCATATAAACCCTCTGTAAAATTGACCCAGATATGGACTTTATCACTTGTAGAATTACCTGATATCGCATTTTTGACTTATAAATGACCTCTAACTCTTCTTTTATCAAAAGAGCACCGCATATATTTTGCTTTACTTCTACTCAATCGAAAACCTTTCAACTCTAAGGTCCTTCTTCATACCTCAGGATTAGAGTTATTCTCTTATTTGGACTCAGCCACAAGAACAATATCATCAGCAAAAAGCATGCCTTTAAGAATATCTTCAAGTATAAGCTTTGTTGAAATGGCTAAGTATAAGCTTTGTTGAAATGGCTATGTTCCTAACTATAAAATGTTTTTTTTCCAAACAACTTATGAAAGGGGCTGGAAGGGAATTTTCAAACCGACAATTTACCTAGTGAGACATCATGACTATATATAGTTAGTTCTATACGATAGCATGAATTGTATATGACTGATTTAAAATTCAACCTATAGAACTCAAAATAAGTCAACAAGAAAACTAAAATTTCTCCCCTCTCACTAACATAGAGTTGCTATGCTTGCATGCTTGAATGATGAATGTCCACAAGCTAATATGCATATTGCTCCTTTTATTAGCTTAATGTAACTTCTATACCTCCAATTAATATTCTCTTTGTGTTGGTGATAATATTCTCTTTTTGACTAACCACATTGGCTTTGCCATAATTCCTATATGTAGCCAAAATAGATCCGCTCTTCCGGTCTTCATCCATAAACAAATAATTGAAGCTTCATCAAATGCTTCAACATATCGCTTCAAAAAAAAACTATGGGATATATATATGTATTGCTTCCAGTATAAAATATAAGTCGCCTTCAACTACCTCATCAAAATTATATTAAAGAAGATTGGCTAATGTTAAATATGTTTTAAATTGAAAACAAAATTTTTGCCCCTATGCAAATGTGTTTCACCACTCTCCTTTTTTTTTTTTTGAGATATCATATTTGTATTGCTTGTAAAAATAATAACAAAGTTTTATCCGATTAGGTGTGATTGACTTACACAATGTCATCGTACCCTATTGTTGGTCAAGTTTCTAGATTAAAAAAAATAACAAAATATCTTTTTCTATAGCATCATCGAGTATGTGTTTCAATCTTCCTCCTTATCTCTATATGAAATTTGTACTACTAGTAAATATGGATAAAATTGGAAGATGGTAATAACTCTCTAAACGACTTGTATCATACACCAAAAAAATATATTTAAGAATGCGCTCTACATTTTGGACGGGAAGGAGTAAGTTATAAATTAAAAATGGGATATGTGTGTGTGAAAGTTATAAATAAAGGCTGAATAATTTAGGGAAATTTATTAATGACATGGAGGAAAAGAAGGAGGTTACTAACTAGATCGGAGTCGCTCATTGATTTAGCACAACTTTGTGACCCCAAAAAAAATTAATTGCATGCATGGCAAATATAGATTCAATCACTTAGGGTCGTCCTAGTTGTTTCCACTATTTTAGCCTAGCAAGCTGCTGCCTCCTCTAAATTTCAATTGGTGGTCCTTCAAAAATTATGAATTCTTAAAGAGTCCAAAAAAAAAGTTCTAATTAATCTCAGCCTCACCATTAACTTGATGATTGATTTCTAACCTGTAAGAGACTTGAAAAGTTTGATTTTACATATATATATATATATATGACCTACCAATCTACGAAAATTTAGTCTTTTATTTCTCTCACCCACCGATGCATGAGGAATGAATTGTATTGGAGCTGCCAAATTTATATCCTCAATGAGCAAACCCTAGTGTGTTGTAGGTTTAATTAAATCTAATTAACTACCAGTTATTAACATTACCAGAAAAATGCCACTTAGAGACGGAAAATTCGTCCCTAAAATGAGGGGTTGCTTATATTTTCCGTCGTTAAATGAAAATTTTCTGATAGAAAATACCCATTTAGCGACAGATTTTTCTGTCGCTAAATAACATTTTTGTGATGGTGTAATAGCAATGTTGATACTTGGCTGAAGGTTTTTAGTTGGCCATAAAAATACAAACAGGGCCAATTCTTGATATACAATGGTCCTGTCTTATACAAAAATATATAAAGTTACTCTGGGAAGAAAAAAAAAAGTTAAAGTTGTCACAAGAAATTAAAGTCAATTTCTGTTGATGCAGCAGTTAATACACCTCATGGATGAGGGTAATTCAGTGAACTAGCTTTATGCAATACAGCTCCTCAATGTACGCAGAGAGAAATCTAAAGCATTTAAATTATAGGCTTTGGCCAAAGAGAGAGTACTGGACCAAAAATTTGACAGAAAACACTAAGAATTGCAGTAATGGCAGAAAGAGATAGGTGAACTAAATTACTCTCTCGGACCCTTATTATTACTCATGTTATTATATTTATAAGCTATTTCTAACATGTTTAAAAACTTGAACTTAATCGACTCTACCTTAAATAAAAAACCTTGTAATTAAAATGACAACCATATAATGACATATTAAATAAGGAAATATTTGGAAAGCATGTTAATGAGACTTTTATATTTACCCATATTTAACACCACCAATGAGATCCAAGGATCATAAAAGTTTTACTTATAAATGACATATTAAATAGAGACATTTGTGGAAGAATGTAATTAATACTCTACTCAGTGACTTATAGTAAGGATAATCTATTTCTTCTAAAATATGCTTTAGAATAATTAAGGACATGAGTGGGAGTATATGTTGCTAAAAACATTTTTTCCAAAACAAAATAGTACTAGTGTGATTGATTAGTGAATGGAATTAGCTCCCTTTTATTTTTAATATATTTTTATAATTCAAACCAATTTGATAATGAGTATTAAATTAAAAATGAAGAAAATTTCATTGATGGGCCAAATAATGATTTATATATAGAGAGTAAGAAATAGTTCATAATTTTTAATGATTATTACTGGAATTAATTAGTTAACAGTCAATTTTTTTTTGCTAGAAAAAGTTAACGTTTAATTAATCGTTCCAAATGTGTACTTAATTTCTACCAATGAAACTCATAAAATATGAAATTAAAACATTTAAAAATAATATTTTTTGCTACAATTAATTTGAATGCACATGGTTGGCAGGAAAAGTGCATTTATGTGATCTTGATAGTCCAAATGTGCTGAGATAAATCAGGATGACGAACTTTAAAAAAATTAGCATCGCCATGGAAATCTATTTTATACTAATATATAGTTGTTCAAAAAATTTCTAAATTAACAGCAAATTACTAAAACCTATAGACAAATTAACGCCTAATTTAATTAAATGAAATGTTCCTGAAAATGAAGTAAACAAAATTTTTATGAAAGTTTGTCAAACGGACTGTATTAACCGGTAGTGGACTCAGAATTTTGGCTCAAGAGGTGCAAATTATTTTTTAAAAAAATTGACAATACAATTTTAAATTGGGTATTTTTTTTTTGCATATTTTAAGAAGATTTTGGGTTAAAATTTAGTGGATTCAAAATAAGTTAGACTTATTCTTAATATGTTTTGAGAAGAATTTGAGCAAAAATTTAGTGGGTTCAAAATTAGCAAATGAGTTGGTGTAAAATAAATCACATAGTACTAATATATACCTAATTTTCTAAAAGTCAAGGGGTGCAGCTAAACCTATTGGATTACGTGTAGGTCCGCCTATGGTATTAACCATTGGCATATAAACTTACTCCTCTAATTATATTCATAGAGTATAAGAAAAAGATATATTTTTATCATATTTATAAGCCATATTAGTAGATTTTTTTATGGATGTATATTCATTTATAATTGTGTTAACTTTGATCTCATGATAATTATGTGGTCCATTTTCTTGTTTGGTTCACCATGCATGTGACCTTCTCTTCGGTGTTCATGATTTATAATGAAACAAGAACCATACGTTCCAATATATATATATATATATATATGGACATGGGATTCAAATTGTTAACATTTTATTTCCTTTTTATTTAGTAAATATTAATTAATTGACCAGTTACGATCTTACTTCAATTAAAGCTGCGTGTTTGTAGGATCTGTCATTGCCATTTGGTGAATACAAGACCACATGATTATTTGTGTTATAGTTATTTCTGATCCTCCTTTCTCTTTTGCTTCATCTCTCTCTCTCTCTCTCTTCAAGTTTGTCTCTTTTCTGTGAGTTCAATTCCTTTCTGATAATCTCTTATGTACTGAAGCGATGGCCAACTGCTAATTAATGACATATTAAGGGTTTAATTAATTGTGTTTTGGGTTTCAGGTTTGAGAGATAATTAATTAATGGCAGGAACTCATCTTCATGGGACTCTCCACGCCACCATTCATGAGATGGATAAGCTCAGTGCTGATAATGAGGATGGCAATATTTTCAACATGGTAATCCTTTGATTAATTATTAATTCTATGTTTGTCTTATGATTTAATCTTGTTGTTTAACCATTAATACACATGTTTTGCCTTCCCAATTCTGCTTGTTTTCGTCTTATCTTGCACCCAAGTGATCCGATTAATTCATTATTTTTCATTTAAATTAATTGTGTTAGTCAAAATTTAGGTTGATTATGTTTTTATTTAACTCTACAATTAGAAAACTTAGGAGGAATTATTTATTTCCATTTGCTCAAGTTCTCCAATGATATATGGTTATATGTCCTATTTTTTATGTGAATTTAAAGCTAAATGATAATATATCAAAATTGGTACATATTGAAGAACTTGACACAATAGATATGAAAAATTTAACATAAATATGATCCATAATCTAAGAGTTTGATTTAAATTAATGAAGATTTCATTGAAAAACAAACCTTGCTATTTCATTTCCATTTATGCCTATATTTTACAAAAGGCTTAAGGTGCAAATTTGCTCATTCTCTCAGCGGTAATGTTGCTTTGAAAGGTTTTGGAGGAGCAACGTTGCTTCGAAAATTTCAAATGAATTAATATTATTCCATTTCGTTAAAAAATAATATTGAATATTAAAAATTGATATTGACTATTAACATTTTTAATGGTAATAAGTAATATTGATGTACTTTAAAATTTCTGTAGCAACGTTATTCCTAAAAAAATTTTTAGGGCAACATTACTCCCGAGGAAAAAATTCCGCCATAGTGCACCTTTGGCCCCTTTATTATCAAGCTCAATTTCATATCATAATATTACTCATACATTAAATTTCTTATTTCTATTATAGTTAGTTTGGATGGGGGAGGAAACTAATGGCGTGAGGCCCATGGAGGGGAAAAAATAGAGAGATTTTGGAGAGAAAACTGGTGTCTTAAACTTGTTTACCTACTCTCACCTCACTCACATTAATTTTCGTTATGTTTGAAAATGAAAATGTCGCAGAGTGACATGACTTATTTTATTTTAACCTTATTATTTTAGTTTGTAAGGTAATACATTTTGCTTAATATTTTAATTTTAAAATAAGATAAAAATAATTTCATTTTAATTTTAATTTAGCCTTTAATTACACTGTGGTAGCAGGAGAATTAATCACATCTGAATTGTTCAAAAAATAATTTTTTTTAGTTAAACACCATCATTTAAAATAGGCTAAAGTATGCTTTTAACCCTTTATGTTTGCGTCACGTTTCATTTCAGTCATTTAAGTTTAAAAATTCACTTTCAGTCCCTCAAACTTAATGTCGTTAATCTCTCTTAACGGAAATTGCTGACTCATCAAATTTAGTTGATGACAGTGCAATAAAACATACTCACATTTTAATTTTAATTTTAATTTAATAATATAATAAATTTAATATTTTAAATTGTGTAAAATAAAAAAGATTTAAAATAACAGCGTTGAGTTTGATAAATCAGCAATTTTTGTTAAGAGAGACTAACGACGTTAAGTTTGAGAAATTGAAAGTGCAATTTTTAAACTTAAAAGGACTAAAGTAATGAAACATGATGCAAACATAAATGACTAAATATATACTTTAGTCTTTAAAATAATAATTATGAATAGTTTAGAACTGATTTAAATGATTCAAATTGATTACCTCTCACTGCCAAACAAAATTGGTTACATAAAATTTATGTTTCAACACATACAATGGAGATTTGATTATCATTTGAATGATAATTAATGTTGCAGCTGAGGCAAAAACTGGAAGACACAGTTGGTGTAGGAAAGGGATCATCCCAAATCTACGCCACCATTGATCTGGAGAAAGCAAGAGTGGGGAGAACCAGAGTGTTGGAAAACACAGATTCCACTCTCAAGTGGGAAGAATCTTTCCACATCTACTGCGCCCACGTCGCATCCAACGTCATCTTCACCGTCAAAGGCGTCAACAAGATCGGCGCCACCTTGATCGGACGAGCCTACGTCCCCGTCGACAACATCCTCGGCGGCGACACCTACGATGAGTGGCTCGACATCTTAACCCAAGACAAACAACCCATAGGCTCCCGAATCCACGTCAAGCTCCAATACTTCGATGTCACCAAGGACAGAAACTGGAATCGAGGTATTCGGAGCCCTAAATTCCCAGGAGTACCCTACACTTTCTTCTCACAGAGACAAGGTTGTAAGGTTACCTTGTACCAGGACGCTCATGTCCCTGACAATTTCATCCCCAAAATACCACTATCGGATGGCAAGTGTTACCAACCTCATCGATGTTGGGAAGATGTTTTTGACGCGATTACTAATGCAAAGCACTTGATTTACATCACTGGTTGGTCTGTTTACACCGAGATCAAACTGGTGAGAGATTCCAAGAGGCCTAAAGATGGCGGTCATGTAACCCTAGGGCAGCTTCTGAAGGAGAAAGCAGAAGAAGGGGTTAGGGTTTTAATGCTTGTTTGGGACGATAGAACTTCGGTTAGTCTGTTAAAAAAAGACGGGTTAATGGCAACACATGATGAAGAAACGGAGAAATTCTTTCAAGGCACACAAGTTCACTGTGTTTTATGCCCTCGTGATCCCGATGAAGGTGCCGGAAGTATAATCCAGGACGTACAGATCTCCACCATGTTCACCCATCACCAGAAGATCGTGGTGGTGGACAGTGAGCTTCCGTCGGGACGAGGAGGGTCAAACAAGAGGAGAATAATGAGTTTCGTCGGTGGGCTTGATTTATGCGACGGAAGGTACGACACCGCGTTTCATTCTCTTTTCAGAACGTTGGACAC
Organism: Vachellia pachyceras; assembly: GCA_025593235.1. Lineage (NCBI taxonomy): Eukaryota > Viridiplantae > Streptophyta > Magnoliopsida > Fabales > Fabaceae > Vachellia > Vachellia pachyceras. The sequence continues at coordinate 16,293 of JANTPZ010084904.1, forward strand.
TGTTCATCACGATGACTTCCATCAACCTAACTTCGCCGGCGCCGACATCAGCAAAGGCGGACCTCGAGAGCCATGGCACGATATACATTCTCGCCTGGAAGGACCAATCGCTTGGGATGTTTTGTTTAATTTTGAGCAGAGATGGAAGAAGCAAGGAGGGAAGGATGTACTTGTGTCCCAGGGAGAGCTCGAGGACATAGTTATCTCTCCGTCTCCGGTGATGTTCCCGGAGGATCACGAGACTTGGAATGTTCAGTTATTCCGGTCGATTGACGGCGGCGCCGCCTTCGGATTCCCAGAGAGCCCAGAAGAAGCAGCCGATGCTGGGCTAGTGAGTGGGAAAAATAACATCGTAGACAGAAGCATTCAAGACGCATATATTCATGCGATAAGACGAGCGAGGAAGTTCATATACATAGAGAACCAGTACTTTCTGGGAAGCTCATATGCATGGAGCTCTGAAGATGGCGACATAAGACCAGAAGAGATTAACGCACTGCATGTAATACCCAAGGAGTTATCACTGAAAATAGTGAGTAAGATCGAAGCCGGAGAGAGGTTCACGGTGTACGTGGTGGTGCCGATGTGGCCGGAGGGGATACCGGACAGCGGATCG
>JANTPZ010084908.1:0-13842 GCA_025593235.1 Vachellia pachyceras
GCCATTCAGTCAACATAATGGTAAGCACTACTGTCCACGAAAAAGGGGAATCATACAACACCACAATACGAATTTTCAAGCAAAGTCCTGCCCAAAAGTTAGCCCCGGGGATGCTTTTAAGAGTAAATGTCCCTTCTAACAATCTAAAGACTGCCATCATTGATCATGACTCCAGACTTTAACCAACAAATAGAACAAATAACAACCGTATAGATATAAACTCAAAACGAGACAACAGAACCTCCTAATAATGTTCTTATATAAACAACTTCAGAAACTAGATGTTATGCAAAATAACCCTCCACGAATAAGAAAGGCACACAGGTAAAAGACCAGAGATGTTAAAACATTTCACTACAATTTTCTAAAATGTTCTTAAATAGTTGGAAAGATGTCATAAATTTTGTAGGCTTCTAGTTATTTGTATTGATATATACACATGTTAGTACATTCACAGGCTAAGTGGAGCATTTCACACATAACCATACAAGCTTTTGTTTGAAAGTTGAAACATTAGATCTTTCATGTTTGATCTCCACACTATGTCAAAAAAGATATCTAGAAAATTTTGGTCCTGAATTCTCAATCAGGAACATGCATAAGGGAAGCAAAGGCATAATTATATACTTCCCCCAAGGAAAAATATACAATAAAGTATGAGGATTTTTTTGTTTTAACTGGTGACCATCGTATAAACGTAACCAAATAGATCTTGAACTCGAGATCACGCGACGTTGATTGAAAGGTCCAATGGAAATCTTTAATTCAGATTCTAAAGTCAGAATTCCTCTGGTCGACAGTGTAGTTCTATAAACTCCACCCATGATCACATCATATAATGTGCCCGGCTAAAAAATTTCACTAAAAACACCTACATGATAGTTGAGTGGGGGAAATTGAAAAGGAACAATAATGTCTGTAAATTTGTGCCAAATTTTGCGGACATTAGAAACTCGAAATATTCACTAACCAAACGCCACGGCGTAGTGAAATTACAACTTCACGGTGAGGATTTGGGATTGAATGCTCTAGCAAATAATAAAAATAAAAACTAAACCAAGTAAATAAGCATGACCGATCGAAACTTGCAGTTGAGCTCCGGTTAGAAGATTGGACCTAGGAAGTTAGAAGCGCGAAGAATTTGAAGATTAGGGTAAAAACGAGAGGACTGTTAAAACTCAATGAGACAGAAGACTTACAGAGTTACAGGTAACGGAGTAGCAAAGCGGCTTGAAGTCGAAACCGAAAGGGTTACCCTCCAATTTGATGTGTGTTTGTGCGTACGAGAGAGAGAGAGAGAGAGAGAGAGAGCCATTGGCGGATTCATTACATTCTATGTCAGGAAACAGAGCCTAAACGACATCGTCGTTCACCTCTAACAGCGTTTCGACTTTCTTTTTTTTAAAGGTAAAATGATATTAATAAAATTAAAAAAAAGTACGCAGTAGTAGGACCTCAACTGCTTCTAAAAACATTAAAGAATAGGGTATGAGGGTTAAAAAGGAAGTTATCGTAGAGAAATGTCTAAGTATAATATTAATATCCTTGTAGACAATGTTGCAGTAGTATCCAGCAACGTTTTGAATATTGATTTTTTTGCCAACATGTTTTGAATATTGATGCTTAGCTTGTTAGTGCAAATTATGTCTAAAGATCTTTGATCTTGTAACAAAAGGTCATTACACTTGTACATCAAATGGAGGGTTGTTCGAAGATAAAAGAGGGGAAAAGAGAATGTGTTATGAGATTTCTTTCTTCAATAGAATTGCCATAGAGGGGAACCAAACTTTAGAACAATAATATGATACACATATGATCTTCTTTCTTTTCTTCTGTGCAGAATTAGAGTTAAGTGATCCATGAATCTAGATTGACGAAGAAATGCATATTTTTCTTTTCCATATCTTTTAGTTTTTTGGAGTAAAAAAACATAAATTGTATTTAACCTTACTAATGATATGTTTTATAATGATTACTAATGATATCTTTAATAACCAATTTTGATGATAAAGAGATGCTTTCATAAAGAACTGGGTTTCTTTTATGCCATAATATATTTACGAGGATAATCATAACATACAATGAAAACAAATTGGCATCTTCATAGATATCTTGCAGAGACATTTTTAACCAAGTTTGGAATGGAGACAGATCAAAAGCACCAATCTTTAAGAAGAGATAACCAAACCAAATTGATCCAAATAAATTAATATGAGATGAAGAGGTGATCAAGTATTTCCTCTTGTTCACACGCAAAAAGATAATGTGCTTGTTTGGCAACACTTAACTTATACCCAAAAGCACGTTCAACAGTTTTTTTCCGCAAAACGAGATAATCTTCTTCACATATTTGCCTCGGCTTGCGTAAAAGTAATTCTCTACCGCGTTGTTAAACGGACACAATAGCAACAATGTTTCAACTTTTAGTCCGTCAACACTCAACCCACAACACAACCCTTTTCCTTTTCCGTTTTGGCCAATATGTTTCAACAAGAGAATATATACATGAATATGTATTGAAAGCGAAGTATTTATTTGAACTGCGTATTGCATGCTTACGAGGGATGGAATGATGAAAATCCCAAATAGAACATTGCTTGGAACAGGTCAGGGCCACAATGAATTGGAACGTTTCCATGGCTAGCTCTAAGCAACAAGCTCCTCACTAATGTTGCAAGGGTTAAGAGGCATATGGCTTCTACAGATGTTTATGAGATATGCGGACGAGCAGTAGAAGACATCGACAACGTCTTAGATACTGTAACCAAGCTTCTTCATGTTGGAATCTCATGATTCCCAATCATCTTCAGGACCAATTCTACCACTACTCTTTTACCAACTGGATGCTTGGGAACCCTGGGTCATGCAAAACTAACGTGTCATGATGCATAGCTTTTGGCACGTTATGTTGGAAACTATGGGAAACAAGAAATAGGAGATTGTTCTGCAATGAAACTACATAGTCTCATCGACTAGTCAATCAAGTCCTCTCTCTGAGTGAGAATGACAACACAAGAATTGTACAAGAGTATATGAGTAGTTTGATTTAGCCATGCTCTTTCTGCTTTTGTACTTGTGATGTTTTTGGACTGATATTCTTGTAAATATTTTATGCAATAAAATCCTCTCTTCACTCAAAAATAATGATAAAGTGAAATTTTATATTAAAATACTCAAGTAAAAATTATTTCTATTTACAAATCATTATTTTTAAAGAAAAATGTACTAAAATAAGAAAAATTTTAATAACCCTACACTTTTTTTATTGTTTTTTGTTTTTTTGTTGGGCCAAGAAAGAACATTAGACTCAGTTTTTTTTATACAAAAGAGAGCTCAGAGGAAAAGAGAAACTAAACAGCGTGGAGAGAATATCCCAAACAATCATTCGACCACAACTTCTGCAGGTGGTGCGGGCATGAGAAGTAAACAATAGAGGAGGAGATAGCCTTCTTTGCCAAAGCATCTGCCAAACGGTTCAGCTCCCTCGTTACATAGTGGATGATTACGTTCCACTCTCTTGATAAGAGATCTCTGATTTCCACGATTAACAGGCCAGTGTTAGAAATATCACAGTTTGAATTGAGCATGTTAACCAGCAACTTTGAATCAGATTCAATGATGATTTGGCTGAATCCACATTCTAAAGCTACCAGTAGACCTTTGTAAATTGCACATTCCTCAGCCAAATGGGAGTCGCTCTGTCCTAATGATTTCGCAAACCCCATGATCCATGAACACAAGTGGTCCCTAATGACACATCCACAACCTGCCTTCTTGAAAGATATGGCAACAGCTCCATCAACATTGATTTTAACCTATCCTCTATCTGGAGGCATCCACTGTTGTGGGTGATAGAAGTTAGTAGCAGGCCGAAGCTGCAAAATGTCATCAACTTGGACGTAGGAAGTCCAAGATGCTCTAATCGAATTATAAGGGTCAGAAGGTTTGTTGAAGTGCTCATCAAAAATATCTTTATTCCTCCATGATCAAAGAAGCCAGCAAGCAACTCCCTAAAAAAGATCACAGTTACAAATAGACCCTAAACCCAAATCCCTCTTTATATTCATTGCAATCCAATCGCGCAGAGAACAGTAAAAGAAGTTAGTAAAATCAGACTCAAAGTTAATACAATAGGTTGTCCATGATGCATGCAGCTCATTAAGCCCATAAAGGCCAATTGCGCAGATAATAAATTAGAAAATATTGGAAGCAATTAGGGTGAAAATGGGAACATGCAGGGCTTTACAATGTCTCGTGCATGCCAACAAAATTGAGTTTAACAGGAGAAATTAATTCTTCACAGCATAACAAACTCATTTGAATCGCTGTTGTGACATGTTAGAGGTACCTACATTTAGAATCCAATAATACATTGAATAGGATTTTCTCTTATAGGAGGTTGCATGTGTGTAGTAAGAAGAAAAATGTCTCATACAGGAGAATATGTGTGCGCGCGCGCGCCTATAAAAAAGTTAAAATGGGAATGTATTTTATAATGTGTTGCATTGTTAAAACTTAAACAATTGTCATGTGAAAGATTTTAATATTAAGGGTTAATAAATTATTTGATCTTTATAGTTTGACCTTATTTTAGTTTTGATCCCTTAGAAGATGAAATAATATATATTTTTATTAAAACATAGGACTAACGTTTTAGTTGGAAATAAATTTAAGCACCAACGTAACTATTCCTATTCCTTTCACAGATGCACCTGACTTGTATAAACATGGAATGAAAATGACAAATTTTGTTGGTCCTCTCATGTAAAAAATGAATGATATAAAAACTCTATACATCTTTTTTTGTATGGATTGGATCCTAAAAGCTTATCAGGATCCAGGTATGTTTTCGAGTTGTAAGTGATCTTACAAATGTATTTATGCCCACCAATAAAGCACTCACATCAACAGTTGATTTGATCTTACAACTTTATGGTTGATGAGATAACCTTTTACAAACTTATCAATTTTCTTGTCTATGCATCTTTTTTTGCCTACAATAGGATCAGGAACAAAAATGAAGATGTCTTTCTCATGAGGGAACTAATTGGGCCTGCAATCAACTGTAATCCCGTGAACCAATCCCCAGGAAAAAGGAGAGGGCTCCATGAGAACAACTATTTGCTTTCCAAATAATTTGAGCTGTCTATGCAACCTGGAAAGTTTGTTGGCATCTGTAAAGAGAATTCAGAATGATTTCGCAGCTCATATATTTTGGATCTTCTCTCTTTGTTTTTGTGATCATGATGGAACGCCATATCATAGAAAAGATTGCTGCACAATCTTTGACTTGCCTTCCTAATATGAATGCATACCCAACTTTAACAAACATCAGAGCTTTCTCATTTACCTAACCTTACTCATATCCTAAATATTCTGGCTAGGCAAAGAATTTACTTTGATTTTAAATATAAGATTCAAAGTACCCAAATTGTGCATGTTGGGAGAGCATTTAGGCTCCCCAAACGCACGTTTAACAGTGTTTTTCCGTAAATTGAGATAATCTCATTTACGTATTTACCTCGTAAACCGTAAAAGCACTTCTCCACCGCTTTCCCAAACGGGCACACTGGTTGCACATAATAAGAAGGTTTCCATAAATGATTACTATGCGCATGATTAAAAATGGTATTTCAGATAAATCAACACATATTTGTTAAAAATAAATACCTTAACTAATTTTTTTAATATTCCCAAATTAATTATCAAACTCTAGCAGCATGCAGTTGGTAGCTCGTATGAACACCAGAATTCCATGTTTATTTCAGAAATAAAGATACAAGTCCACTAATTTTACAGGCCACACTCAGTCCTCTTTCACATTCTATTAAAGAAAGATGAATTCCAGGAAACTTCTTTGTATGACCTAATTCTAGAGCACCAGCACATAAGTCTATTATATCTAACCAGGTCTTAACGTGTTTAAGGTAAGAGGGATCGGTCCTTACTTGTTAAGGCAACAGCAAACAGGATTGTAATTTTGGGAAACCCAGGACCATATGCACATGGTCAGGAACAACTGCACATGTTGCTGACAACTATCTTAGGTGGACCTCCACCAAAAAGGCATCCAGGAAGTTTCCTCACTATAGTTGCTATTATAATAATCTATCAGATAAATGATCTAACAAGCACTAGCCAGACTCGGAGCGAAGCCATAGTTACATTTAATAAAGAAATTGAGTTCGGAATTGTAAGTTCATACCAGAAGAGGAAATCTTGCTAAAGAAGTCATCGTGTCAAGGCTTTACAGGTATGCATGGGCTAAGAGAGGCATGTCGAGAACTCGATCAGATTGTAAAATCCAGAAACGAAGCCGCTACTTAACAGCTAGGAAAACACAAGTAACCAGGATTGCAAGCAATTTGGCCAAATGAATTAATTATTTGTAAGTTGACCAAGTCATTCTCTCAAATGTTTCTTCTCTTTTCCACTCTGTGCATTAATATGTTGATGCAAAGTGCTTACTGGCAACTGATTACCATGGAACTATGCCGTCTGGTCCACCCTCGGGTCTCATCTGAATCTAATCACAAGTAAAGGCACTTTCAACCAGACAGTCAATTATCACTCTCCTGAAATCAGTTCATCTCATTTACCCATGAACAACTTCAGTACTCGGACTTGCTACATTGCAGCATCAATAAAATTGAATTGTCAAATGAACATGTAAAATAGACAGCAATATTTATCACTTATGAGTGCATTTAAGATGAACTAGAGTTCGGTTAATTCAAATTGTACATCATATCTTCAAACAGAGACCTCGGAGAAATCAATCTAACAAAACAAAACTTAGCTCTACAAGACAAAAAAACTTGAAATATAAACAAAAAGAAAAGGGAAAAAGAACTGAATGCAATTATCATACATACATATCAATGAATCAATTCTTTTTCCTATACCACTGTTAGGAATTTGAAGAATCTGTTCACGTTTAGGGTCTTGCAAAAACTCCCCATATCTTACCACTACCAAGGCTATCCAAGAGTTTCTTGGCACCCTCAACATCCATCTCAACAAGTTTTTGAGTATATACACAAGCACCGGATGCCACCATATGTTTCCTGCATTTCTTTGAATGCACAAGCGAGGTCAGCACTGAAACAGGATATTTCTTATCCAAATTCTGTATTGAAGGATCCAACAGCTGAACGGCACTAGCTATACCCCTCTCATCCTTCCGGAAAATTTTTCTATTTCCCGCATAGAGCATGAGTACCGACAACGCTTTTGCGGCTGCTTCTTTCTCTTCTACAGCTTTGCCATCCAGCATCTTGATCAATGGGATCATACATCCACATTCACCCATGTCCTTCCTCGATTTTGTGTTGTGCAAACCCAAGGCATGAACAGCTCGAGCTGCCGCAGTTCTCACCCCAAGAATTCCACAATTCAACACACCCACAAGGCGGAGTATAAACCCATCAGAAACAAGAACTTCAGCAATCGGAGCACTAGAAGCCAGGTGAGTCAACAAATCGGCTGCGACTTCAAGACTCCGAACTGTCGGAGCTGAGTCCCAGAAATTCTTCAGGCACTCCATCCCTCCTTCCTTTACAAACAAAAGTTTTAAACTTTGGTCTTCAGAAACTAAATTCGACAAGCAACCAATCGCATTTTCTTGCGCTAACGCAGTTCCCGATGAGGCTAGCCCCAATAGAACAACAATGGTGTTTTCCTCGATGAAATTCTCTCTAATTTCAGGGAAGACAGAGAGATTTCTTAAGACCCCTGCTGCCGAAGCTTGGGAACCAGGAGTGCCGGCTTGACAAATCTCAAGTAGTGACGAGATTCCACCTCTAGACCCGATTGCTCTAGCATTCTCTTTGGAGAAACTTAGAGCCTGGAGGGCCATGCAGGATTTCTGTTTGGCAAATCCACTCCCCGAATCGAGAACTCGGACCAACTGATTCAAAAGCAACAAACCCTCGGCGATCAAAACATGCTTGCTACTATCCACCATGGAGACTCTGGAGATAGCGGCAACGGTCTTCTCCTTCATCTCGGAAGAGGCAGAATCCAGTAAGCGGACAAGCACTGGAACCACGCCCTGAGCCACAGCTATCATCACATTCTTATCATCCTCTTCGAGTAAACCCAACAAGGAGTCCATCGCTGACTTCCTGGACTCAGCAGAACCAATTTGCAGACGAGTAATCAGGTTCCTGGATTCATACCGTACGGCCTCTCTCTTAGATGCGGTGGAAACGGCCGCGTCTTGCAAAACCCCGCTCCTGAACAGAATCTCGCAGTCTTTAACATGGCGATCCAGCTTAGCGAGGATCGAATCAATGTCGCTCTGAGTCTTGAGCTTACCCTGGGATAAGTTGGGGGACTGGCATTCTTTGGCCAGCGAAACAGCATCGTTTAGGGTGTGCGAAATGGACTGAAGTAGCTCGAGGGATAGAGAATTGGACGAGTAATTAGGGAACTCAGAGGAGAAATCATTGAGCTGAGTCTGAAGATCGAAGAGCTTGGCTCTAATTAGAGCCCATTTACCTTTGAAGTTAACAACAGTGGGAATCTCATCCAGAAGAGTAGAAAGAAGCTGAATGGAGACGTTAAGAATATCGTACTCCGATTCTTTCATGGCGGGCCTCGAAGCTTAGCGAGATTGCAACAGTATGGAAAGGGGAATAAGAAGTGTAAAAGAGTAGCGTACCAGGGTTTTAGCCTTTCATAGCGTCCGTAGTTCAGAGCTCAGACGAAGACAGAAAGTGAGGGAGGGAAGGGGGTGGGGGAGGGAAGGGCGGGTCACGGGTGTGTGTATTGTGCGCTGATTTTGGGTACGGCCTAGATAGATTTGGAGAGGGAGAACGTCTCGGATGGGAGGGAATTGTACGCGCCTATTAGGAGCGTGGTCTTGGCTTCTTTGCCAGTCAGTTTCTCTATTCCCGCCACGCATATGTATGGTTAGCGGCAAGCTGGCAATTAACTACTTCTGTTGGTGGAGGAAAAAGTGCATGAATTTATAGATGATTTTACATATTTATAGATGAGTTTACGGATTTTAAAATGATTTTTATAAATTTTAAAATAATTTTATTTCTGTTTGTGTGTACCGTTTTGGGAACGGAGTTCTCAAACAAGCCCAATAAGGTTAGGGTATAAATAGTGTTTGCTTGTGACAACATTTGGAATATTCAAAAGCACGTTTAACAATGTTTTTCTATAAAATGAGATAATTTTTTTCACATATTTACATCGACATGCATAAAAGTACTTTTCAAACGCGTTCCCAAACAAATCTATAATTGAAGTTGGATAATATATAACACTATTATTCAGTTTATTTTTATATATTTTAATAGTACTGCTTCCTTCTTATCCCACCGTTGTAAAAAAAATTCACATCACAAAATTTACATTAAGAAAGTACTTAATTCATGTTATCAAAAAAAGTACTTAATTCAAACACTTTTTAGGTTAAATTGGATAGCATTACTCAATTTGAATTACAACGTAATAAAATCACATAATTTATACATTGAAAGTTCCATCATCCACCAAGGGAGATTAATCATATAGCCAAAAGTTATCATCCTTGCTATGAGAGACAGTTGTTAACTTGTTAACCATCACTAAATTTTCCATATAAACGTGTCTAATAAGCACATGCTAATCCATGTTGATGATCATCCTCACATCATCAACTATGCATTTGTAGGGTTAATCATCATCACAGCCTCTTTTTCAAAAAATTAATAGTTTCAATACTGTGAATCGACACAATCATATTTCAAAACCCTCGTGACCAACATAATTGCAGACCATTAATGATTCCAAAAATTCAAGTTTTTAAGCATGGGGACCTAGTTGGAAAAAAAAAAAAGCACAGGAGCCTCATTTTCAGCTACATACAAAATATGTTCATTAATTATTTAGAAAAAATCATTGGAAAAAGTGCACCTTTTATAAATAATTGATTTTGTAGTCTATATGAATCAATTACTCTTTTAAGTCATACATTTAAGATCAAGGAGAGCATGATATAAGAAAAAAAATAAAACTTTAGTAGTTAAATTAAGATGCCATTAGCAACAAGTCTTGGCATATCCTAGTATAACCTAACCTCTTGAATGGCGTGTCTAATAAACAAGTAAGATCTATAATCTTATTCCTGCCTAATATAAGAAAATTCAGTAATCCACCACCCAAATGAGTGCTTCGGGTGGATGTCAATGTATCTATTCGAACATCTAATTAGGCTGCGTGTGCCGCAATCATTAGGGATGACCAGGGTCGTTGAATAATGGGCTTCTAAAGGGCATTTGGACACATCACAATAGCATAGGGCAGAGATCTTGGCTATCCATATGGGGTTGAAAGTATGCCGCTCCTTGCATTTTAAGGACGCCCAAATTTTTTCAGACTCTTTAAAAGCGATCAATATTTTACTAAGGGATTGAGGTATGGCTCGTCAGTTGCACCACAAGGCTGAAGCATTGCGGCACCTTTTTTATGGAGGTTGAAATGTAGAGCTTTACCACGTGTCTAGGGAAAGCAAGATGTGTGCGGGTATTCTGATAAAAGAATTCACCTAGAAAACTCTCATATATATTTTATTCTACATATTCCGTCAAGTTGCAGGAGTACCTTCTGATTAATCAATCTTTTGTGAAGGCCACAGACCCCATTAGAACTAACTTTCCTTTCTCCTTTCTCAAACTTAGCTTGCCTTTTGCATACAAAAAAGAAAGAAACTTTAGTAATCTGGGCTCATAACTTTCTGAGTATTCTTTCTGATTCAGTGCATTCATTCACACACAAAAAATAATCAATTTCTTAGAACTGAAAGTAACTTACATATAGATGCAGTAGCATTTTTCACCAAAAAAAAACAGATATAGTGGCATTTGATTTGACTGTGCCGAAGTTTATAACCAAATTTCTGGTGGCCATAATTTGTTTACAGACAATTGAGGAACTAGAAAGAAGGCCTTGAGATGTTAAATTGGTGCATTGACATCAACAATTACCTAACACCCATGAAAGTCATAGTTGGGTACATTTCCCACAAAATAGGTCCAACAACTTCAATTTTTTTTGGGAAATTTTACTTTTATATCTGAAATAGAGGAATTAATAAGTAAAGTACCTTAAAAATTGATAAAATTACCATTAGGTTCCAGCAGTAGCTGGTCCGTTGATATTAACAATATCACCCGCCTTCGATAACAACTGAACCAGTTAGTGTTGGAACCCATGATAATTTTGTCAATTTTTAAAACGTTTTGTACATTAATTGGGTTTATTTGAAATCTGATTGTAAATTTTCCAATTTTTTAAACCAATGAAGGAGGATGTTTCTGTTATCAAGGGATTGATATGATCTTAAATACAAATCTTATAATTGATGTAATGATTTTATTGATGGCCAACAGGATAAAACATAGGGCGAATAAATGAGAGTCGGTGGGAGGTGGAAATTGGGAATTGGGCCGAAAAGGTTGGTCAGAGGCCCATCTTGCAATTATAATAATTAATGAGAAACTTTAGAAGCGCAGTGACAGGTATGACAGGAGGAGACTTCCAGGTCTCCGAACTCTAGTTCCCTCCGTTAGTGACTCCCACGCGCTACTCCTTACGCCCCACTCTTGCAATTAATTAATGAATTAAATGGTCAAAGTCAGATTTTTACGGTCCTTGACTCATTCACGTGTCATATGTATAGGAGCGGTGCCCAAAACCTGAAAACCTTAAACCCTATGGGGCCTATCCTATGTAGGATCGTTAAGTTTTGATCAGTCTTCTGCTCGTCGGTCATGGATTATTGGCTGAATTCTAGGTGGAAAGATTTTTGGAAAATGAATTTTGATTGCAAGTTAAATAATACAGTATGATATATATTTAAATAAATAGGGTAGAAATGATTTCTTGTGAATAAAACTTTCTTTAAATAAATGTTTGAGAACTTCATGCATTAAGTTCCAACTAATCCATTCTACTATAACGGTGCACACAAAGTAAGATAAATATATCTTGAAATCTGTAAAAATCATTTTGAAAAACATGAAAACCAACTTAAAATGTATAAATTCTTTTTGGATTCCGCAAATTTTTTTCAGAATTTATAAATTTCTTTCTCCTAACGAATTCCCAAACACACACAGTGTGACAAATTGATCCTATAGTTGAGGAGAGACTACAAACTTCCAAAGGTTAACTGCATTTTAGTAGTCCTCCTCCTGGGACAACCAATCGAGCACGTTGCCTTTGTTGTGGGCCCTCGTCTTTGTTTAAGTTCTATGGTATGAATCCTCCCATGAATGAACAACCACATGAATATTTTATCTTCTTTGGCACTGATAACCAACATAGAGCCTTCCTTATGCTCTCCTTCGGTGGCTATGTACTAGCAAGAAGAAATTGATAATGTAGTTTTTCCAGGCATTCACCAACATATAAGAATTTTCCTTTTTATGGTATTTTTTTGGTATTATTAACCAAATTTTTTATAATGAATGTATGTACCTTACTATCTTATAGTAATTATCGCAATTGCATGACTAGTGCTTAAATACAAGAATATTGACTAAGTTTGAATGATCCTACCCAATCGGTTGACCCTGGATGTGGGAAAATGGGCCAAACCTCAACAGGCACAGGCCCTTTTAGGCCCACCTGACATAAAAGGACTAAATTTCGAAGCTCAACCCTTGAACTGGTAGACTCGGGCCGATCAGTGGGCTTTTATACCTGTTTAAAAATCACTATTGTTTTTACAATTTAAAGTAGTAAAATTTTTAAGTCAAGACATACATATTAGCAAAATTAAATTAAAAGAAACAAAATTAAAATAAAAATATATTATGAATAAAAATTTCAACTTTTACACATAAAAATAGTGTCCAGTAGTAGCCACGTTATTTATAACGAAATGAGAGGTAATAGCATATCTAAATGCTATTAATGTAAAAAATAAAATGGTAAAATAAGGTTTTGTACTTCTTCCCTTATTTATAACAAAATTAATAACGAAATGAGTCTGTTTAATATGTTTTCACTTTTTTAAATAGATCAAGTTAAAACAATAAATTTTTAATTTAATCTTTGAAAAGTAATTTGTATGTGAAAACAATATAACAAATTCAATATTGAAATTGGAAAGAATAAGGATTTGAGGAATGAAAACATGTATGTGTGTGTATTTATATGGTACACACAAGAATTGGAAATAAGCTTTTGATTTAAAAGGATTTTTTTTTTCTGAAACTTGGCGGATAATAAAGAGTTGTTATAATATAATGCATAAGATTTTTCTATGGTATATGATTCACAAAAAACAAATTTAATGCAAAAAAAAGTGCACTTAATTTTTTTTTTGTTTTTGAAAAGGCTACTTATATGTGGAAAACAATCAAACAAATTTTATTTGAAAGGTTGGAACAATGTTTGATCAAATAAAAATAAAGAAAGAAATAAAATTTTAAAATAAATAGTAAATAGATACAATAACACATGCATTCTTAGACAATATATTAATATTTGATTTACCGTATTCACAAATGGGCACAGTGTGGATGGTTAAGATGTGAATATGCTCTAAAAACTATTTATCTTAGTGGGAATTAACATCAAACCCTTCTTATCAGAAAAGACTCGTGCCTCTAACTGCTGCGATGAGCGAACGCGAGAGAGAAAGGAGCTGCGAACGCGAGAGCCCGACGCCGTCGTCGGAAGAGAAAGATGTCCTAGACCGAAGCAGAAAAAAAGTGCGTACTGGAGAAGGAGTTCAGATCAGTGGTAGGCCGGTGATCCCAAGAATGGAAGACTGGATGGCAAAGGAGGGATGTACTGAAGAGGTAGGGGGCCAAGGAAATCATACAGGGATGCTTG
>JANTPZ010084911.1:0-10331 GCA_025593235.1 Vachellia pachyceras
GTAGGTGAGAGCTATGGCGCCCTTTCTTTGAAGAAAGGGCACCGTAGCTCTCACCTACGGCGCCCTATTTTAAGAGAGGCGCCGTAGGCCAATCCTTACTACGCCCCTCACATTTACGCCCACTGAGAAAGGGCGCCTATTGGGTTACAAATAGGGCGTAAAAAGTACTTTTTGTAGTAGTGTTGATTTCTTTGATAAGATAAAATCGCCTGAGTATATGCTTGGTCCTTTGGTGTGACCTAAGCTCCGTTGCCTGTGCAATAGTATCACTATTGTCACAAAACAAATCTATTGGATTTGAAATGAACACCTCTAGTTTAGTAATGAACTTTCTGATCCAAATGGCCTCTTTAGCTGTATCCTATGCTACTATATACTCAGCTTCTATTATAGAATCTTCTACAATGCTTTGCTTGGAGCTTTTCCAGCTTACCACGCTGCCATTAAATAGGAATACGTATCCAGACTGCGATCTAAGATTATCTTGGTCAGTTTGGAAACTCGTATCTATGTAACTAGTTACACAGAATTCATCATCTAAACGACCATATATTAAGAATAAGTCCTTAGTCCTTCTCAAGTATTTTAGGATATTTTTGACAGCAGTCCAATGACCACCCTCACCAGGATCTTGTTGGTATCTTCTGGTTATACTTAAGGCAAATGAGACATCCGGTCGAGTACATAACATTGTATACATGATGGATCTAATAGCCAAGGCATATGGAACTTTACTCATGTGACCTCTTTGATCCAGTGTTTTAGTATACAGACCATTGGAGAGAACGATGCCATGAGACATGGGTATGTAGCCCCTCTTTGAATCCTGTATACTGAACCTATGCAATATTTTGTCTATATATGTACTTTGACTTAAGCCTATAAGCCTCTTGAATTTATCTTTATAGATCCTAATCCCTATGATGTAAGTGGCTTTGCCCAAGTCCTTCATTCAGAAATACTTTCCTAACTAAGACTTGACACTCTGCAATGTAGGAATGTCATTTTCAATGAGTAGGATGTTATCTACATAAAGCACTAAGTATGCAATTGTGCTCCCACTAACCTTATTGTAAACAAATGGTTCATCTATATCTTAAATGAATCCAAACTCTTTAATAACTTCATCAAAATGATGATTCCAACTCCGTGATGCTTACTTCAATCCATAAATGGATCGTTGAAGCTTACATACCTTACTAGAATCCCTTGGATGCACAAAACCTTCAGGTTATGTCATGTATACATCTACAAGGAGCTTTCCATTAAGGAAGGCTATCTTGATGTCCATTTGCAATATTTCATAGTCATAATATGCTACAATGGCAAGAAGGATTCTGATTGACATGGCCATGGCAACTGGGGGAAAGGTCTCATCATAGTCTACACCATAGGTTTGAGTGAATCCTTTTGCAACCAGTCACGCCTTGAAGACGTTTACTTTACCATCCATGTCAGTTTTATTTTTGAAAACCCACTTGTACCCAATGGTTTTTACACCTTAAGGTTGGTCAACCAAGGTCCATACCTAATTGTCGTACATGGATTGCATTTCAGACTTAATGACATTAAGCCATTAGTTGAACTTTACCCTACAGCCCTTGTGTTACTTGATAAGGCTCAACGACATGTTCTGAGTCTTCTTTTGTTTCCATCTGTGGTTCTATGTTGTCTTGAGAGTCTTGAACATCTTTAAGGTACATTTTGCTCACACTAGTTCTTTTAGAGATGAATTCTCTTTCTAGAAAGACCCCATTTTGAACAACAAATACTTCGTGTTCAGTGGGATTATAGACATAGTATCCCTTTGTTTTCTTGGGATACCCCACAAAAAGGCATTTGGAGGATCTGTTTGATAATTTATCAGAAGCCTTCCGTTTAATATAGACCTCACATCCCCAAATCTTAAGAAAAGACAGGTTAGGTTTCTTCCCAGTCTACATCTCATATGATGTCTTTTTAACTACCTTAGATGGAATACGATTTAGTGTAAATGTAGCTATTTTCAGTGCATGGTGTAACCCACCTTCATTACCTCTTTAGCTTCATTTTATAACCTTATGGAACCATTCTTGAGCCTTGAATAGCTTAAAGAATCAAAAGAAGTCAAATCTGAAAATTTGATTTTTAAAAAGTTACTATTCACAGGATTTTGGCCCAACTTTGAAAATTCATAACTAATTCTAGAAAAATTGAAATTGAGTGGTTCCAATTTCTATTTCAAGATTTATAATTTCCTCTATGAGGGAAAAATACTCATTGGGTCATTAACTTGACCAATTGATACAGTTTATTTCGTGAAAAACTATTGTTCATTTGATAATTTTTCATTTTCCCAAGTTTTCCATGATTTTCTTCAAACTTTGGAACATAATAACTTTTTGTACAAAACTCCAAATCTAGTGTTATTTTGCTCAATTTAAAGCTTGAAATATGAACTATTTTACTAGAAAAATTCAACCCATTTGGAGTTCAGTTACCCTATTTCACGTCATGCCAAAGTACAGGGTTTGACCAACTTTACAATTACCATTTAGTCAAACTTGTTATTTCATAACTTCATAATTAGGCATACTAACTTCTAAACTTCTTTTGATCATGTATAATCATGCATTTGGGAATACTTAAAGTATACATTCACTACTCCATGGCTACTACACATGTAGAGTTTAGGTTACATATTTACATAACATCCTTAATTAATGTAACATTAACTTTACATCACCAAAATACAATCAAAAGCACACACTAATCTTGCTTCAAGCATCATTTACTTTCTCCTTACCCTTGTATGAACTTCCACCTAAAAATGTTAGTTGGAAAGAATGAGATTTCAAAGAAATCCCAATCGCAAAACTATCTAACATATTTCATAAAATGCATGACAACTTTCTATATAAAAGTGGATTCATAAAAGTGCAACATGTAACAATGAGATGCATATGGCCATAGCATGCAAATGCACACATCCACACTTTCATCATCATAACTTCTCAAATCAAGTCATGCATAATTCAAAAGAGATTTTCATAATAAATTAGATTAGAGTTAGATGGTCTTGCTACCTTTAGCTCTTAATTTCTCTTTAACTTGGATGCTCTCTTGATCACTTGAGGAACTAATTCCTTTCACCAAACTTTTGCCTACATAATTCACAATATTATGGCCATTAAACATAAGCCATTACCATTGCAAAAATCAATGTAAAACTCCCTTAAACTTCTCCTTGAATTACATAAGCCTTAAGACATCAAACTTGTCTTTAATGTATTCTAATGCTTCCCTAAACATCTTGGACAAGCCAAATGCCATTTGTTTTGTAAGAACATCTTACACAAGCCCATTCAATGCTTCCTTAATTCTCTTGGCTCTTTCTCTTGTGATTGGTCCACTTGGAATTTGTAGAGACTCATTTGAATTTGATAAGTCAGCTTGCTGGATCGCATCATTCCCTCGCTCCTCAGAAGGATTCATCCTCGAATCTTCACCTACATTGAAAGGAGATAAATAAGCTACATTAAATGTGTCACTAATATTATACACACCAGGCAAGTCAATCTTGTAGCATTATCATTGACTTTTTCAAGCACTTGGAATGGACCATCTCCTCTTGGAGATAATTTTGACTTTTGTTGCGCTCGAAATCTTTCTTTTCTCATATGCACCCAAACCCAATCTCTAGGTTAAAAAAGAACATGCCTTCTTCCCTTGTTTGCCTTGGATGCGTATTGCTCATTTTTCTTTTCAATTTGTTGTTTCACACGCTCATGAAGTTGCTGCACTATTTCAGCTTTCTTCTTCCCATTAAGACTTGCTCTCTCATCAATAGGTAATGGTAATAAATCTAAAGGAGTAAGTGGATTAAAAACATACACAATTTTGTAAGGAGAATAATTTGTAGATGAATGTACACTTCTATTATATGCAAATTCAATTAATGGCAAGCAATCTTCCCAATTTTTCAAATTCTTCTTTATCACAATTCTAAGCAATTGAGTCAAAGTTCGATTAACAACTTTAGTTTGTCCATCAGTTTGTGGATGGCAAGCTGTAGAAAACAACAATTTAGTACCAAGCTTTCCCTACAAAACTCTCCAAAAATGACTCAAGAATTTTGTATCCCTATCAGAAACAATACTTTTAGGAACACCGTGAAGTCTCACAATTTCTTTAAAGAACAAATTAGCAATAAATGTGGCATCATAAGCTTTATGACTGGAATGAAATATGCCATTTTAGAAAACCTGTCAACAACCACAAATATGGAATCCATCCCTCATTTTGACCTAAGCAAACCTAAAACAAAATCCATGGAAATATCTATCCAAGGTTCACTATGCACAGGTAATGGAGTATACAATCCATGTGGTAAGACTCTAGATTTAGCCTTCTTACATATTATGCATTTAGAACAGACTCTTTGCACATCACGTTTCATTTTAGGCTAAAAGAAATGTTCATGCAAAACATCCAAAGTCTTTTTAATACCAAAGTGACCCATTAATCCTCCCCATGTGCTTCTCTTATAAGCAATTCACGCAAAGAACATTGTGGTACACACAATCTATTTTCTTTAAACGAGTAACCATCAACTCTATAAAACTTTTCAAATGCTTTCTTTTCACAAGCAAGAAATACTATTGCAAATTCAGCATCATTTGCATACAAATCCTTGATATATTCAAAGCCAAGCAATCTAGTATCTAGGGAAGAGAGAAGAGTATACCTTCTTGATAATGCATCAGCCACTACATTCTCTTTACCTTTCTTATAATTGATGACATATGGGAATGTCTCAATGAATTCTAGCCATCGTGCATGTCTTTTGTTTAGCTTAGCTTACCTTTGATGTGCTTCAAAGATTGATGATCAGTGTGTATGACAAATTGCTTAGGCCAAAGATAGTGCGCCAAGTCTCCAATGCTCTCTTGAGTGTGTAAAGCTCCTTGTCATAAGTTGGATATCTCAAGGCTGCTCCATTTAATTTTTCACTAAAATAAGCAATTGGTTTCCCTTCCTGCATCAAAACAGCTCCTATCCCAACTTCAGATGCATCACACACAATCTCAAAAGTTTTATTAAAATCAAGCAATATTAACACAGGTGCAGAACACAATTTATCTTTAAGTGTAATGAAAGCATCATCTTGTTCTTTTTCCCATTTAAACCCAACGGATTTTTTAATGATCTCAGTTAGTGGTGCAACAAGTGTGCTAAAATCTTTCATAAAGTGTCTATAAAAACTAGCTAAGCCATGAAAAGTCCTCACCTCAGTTATGCTGTTAGGTGTTGGCCATTCTTTTATAGCTCTTATCTTTTCCTCATCAACTTCTATTCCTTTACCACTCACCACGAAATCAAGAAAAACAATTTTATCCATGCAAAAATCACACTTTTTCAAATTTGCAAATAAATTTTCCTTTCTTAAAACATTAAGCACACAATGCAAATGATTCAAGTATTCATCAAGATTCTTACTATAAATCAAAATATCATCAAAATAAACCACAACAAATTTTCCAATGAAAGCACGCAAGACATGGTTCATTAATCTCATGAAAGTGCTAGGTGCATTAGTTAACCCAAAAGGCATTACTAACC
This sequence comes from Vachellia pachyceras, assembly GCA_025593235.1. NCBI lineage: Eukaryota > Viridiplantae > Streptophyta > Magnoliopsida > Fabales > Fabaceae > Vachellia > Vachellia pachyceras. The sequence continues at coordinate 5,602 of JANTPZ010084911.1, forward strand.
ATTCATATAAACCATGCTTTGTCTTGAAAGCTATTTTCCACTCATCCCCTTCCCTCATTCTAATTTAATGGTATCCAGATTTCAAATCAATCTTAGAAAATACAAAAGAACCATGCAATTCATCAAGCATATAATCTAATCTAGGAATGGGATGATGATACTTTATAGTGATATTATTCACAGCTCTGCAATCAATGCATATCCTCCAAGTTCCATCTTTCTTAGGTACTAAAAGTATTGGAACTGCATATAAGGACTTAAACTCTCTCTTATATACCCATTTTCCATGAGTTCTTCCACTTGCTTTTGAAGCTCCTTTATTTCTTCTGGGTTGCTTCTATAGGCTGGCCTATTAGGAATTGTTACTCAAGGAATGAAATCAATTTGATGTTCAACTCCTCTAATAGGTGGAAAACCTGGTGGAATTTCTTTAGGGAACACATCATCAAATTCCTGCAATAAAGATCCAGCAGCACTAGGAAAAGAAGTGTTAATGTTATTATTGTTTAAAAAGGCTTCCTTGTACACAAGGAGAAGCAATTGTGTTTCTGCCCCAAAGGCACTTCTCACTTCACTCTCCTTTACATAAAAACTCATTTTATTTTTTTCTTTTCTCTCTTTATTCCTTTCTTTTTTCATAATTACTTTTTTTGAACTTTCACATTCTCTATTTTATTCACACTCATCTCTTTTTTCTCTTTCTCTCTCTCTTTTCATCTTGAGTTGATCCTCATACACTTGTTGTGGAGTCAATGGCACAAGAGTAATGGGTCTGTTGTTCATCTCAAAGTAATATCTATTTGTAAACCCATCCTTCTTTACTTTCCTATCAAACTCCTAAGGTCTTCCCAAAAGTAGATGTCCAGCATGCATAAGGACAACATCACACAATACTCATCACAATATTTGCCAATTGAGAAAGAAACCAGAACTTGCTTATCAACTTTAATTTCCCCACATTCATTCAACCATTGCAGCTTGTATGGCCTAGGGTGGCTAATGGTTAGCAAATTCAATTTCTCAACTAGTGTAGTGCTTGCAACATTTGTGACACTCCCCCCATCGATGATCATACTACATACCTTGTTATTAATAAGGCAGCGAGTATGGAAAATATTTTCCCTTTGCTCATCCATCTCATCTTTAATATGACAATTCAAAGCTCTTCTAACGACAAGGCAATCTTCTTCCACCGCATATTCAACCCCATCATCACTATGGTCTTCAAGTGAAGGCATAGAATCATCATCACTTTCACTTTTAGTCACAACTTCTTGATTTTTGAGAATCATGACTCTCTTATTGGGGCATTGAGAAGCTATATGACCTGTACCCAAATACTTGAAACATTTTATATCTCTATTTCTAGAAGTTTGGGAAACATATTTACCTTTACTTTTTAAAGGATCTTCTTCTTTGCCTTTAATGGTCTCCTTTGGGATAACTCTTTCTCCTTTCCTCCAATTTTGCTTTTGTGTAGAGCTTGACCCAAAATGGAATTTTGAAGATCCCTTTCGCTTGAGTTGCTTTTCCACCTTAATTGCCATGTGCACCATGTCTTCTAACTCCATATAATGATGCAGCTCCACTATGTCAGCAATCTCTTTGTTTAGCCCATTCAAAAAATGAACCATTGTAGCCTCCTTATCTTCTTGAACGTTAGCTCTTATCAAAGCTAACTCCATCTCTTTATGAAATTCATCCACACTCTTAGAGCCTTGTGTGAGGGTCTACAACTTTTGATAAAGCTCCCTAAAGTAATGGTTGGGGATAAATCTCCTCCTCATAAGGGTTTTCATCTCCCTCCATGTTGCTACAGGTCTCTCACCATTATTCCTTCTATTAATACCCAATTTATCCCACTAAACAATGGCATAATCAGTGAATTCTATTACTGCCAACTTCGCCTGTTTAGATTCAGAGTAATTATGGCACTCAAAGATCATCTCTATTTTCTTCTCCCACTCTAAATACGCTTCAGGATCACTCTTACCTTGAAAAGGTGGAATTTCATTTTGATGCTACCAAGGTCTCCATCTACTCTATCTCTCGCCCTTAGAACATTTACGTCATGTTTCCTACCATGCCTTCCTCCTCTATGCCTATTACTTCTAATATCATAATCAGATTCAAAATCTTCCTCACTACCGCCAACTTCATCACTTTCAGATTCAAATTCATCCATAGAGACTTCCCTTCGCCTATTATGCCTTCTAGGATTTGGCCTATCTCTTTGTAGATTTGTAATCCTTTCATCTTGCCTTTCTAGTGTATCCCTTATTTCTCCAAACATCACATCAAACGGGCAAATCATTATTGTATTATCCTAAATTTGTCACCTTCGTTTAACGGATTACTATCACTAGATGTTTCTTCCGCATTTGACATTTTATCTGCGAGAAAGATGTTAGTGAAATAAATTTCCTCACAAATTCCTCATGTGTTTCCCTCAAGTTGTCACTCAGCACTCGTGTTTCACTCAATCTTGGCTTTTTAAATTGATGTATCGCACTATTGCCTTTTTCTACTCTTTAAATCCCTCTTGAGGCTCTTTAAATCACTAAGCAATGCAGTCAAGGCTATCCCAGTTTACAGCATCAACACAACACTTAGAGATTTGAGATATCAAAGAGTTCAAGAAATCAAGAATGTCACAAAGATTGAAGATATTAAAGCAATTTCTAGGTATGAAGACGAATACTTGCACTGAACAGGTAGAGCGTAACAACTAAAACTTTCTTTTCACATTCTTTTTTTTTTCTTGAATTTTTTTCATGTTTTTTTCCCTTTTTTCCGCTGATTTTTTTTTCTTTTTTATATTCTTTTTGTATCTTTTTTCAATGAATATAAAGAAAATACGAAATCTACCACAAGAATTGCAAGAACACAAACTGACCCATAAATTCCAGGAAAAGAGTTGAATTTGAAACAGGTAAAACTAGACCTAGAAATCTCGGATTGAAACGATTCCAAAACGACCAGAAAGATGAGACTCTGAACTATGAAAATGACCTATTGGACATTGAAAAACATGAAAGAAAAGTTGATGAATGGATGGAGACAATTTGATGACTAACTGGAAAGAACATATGCAAGAAAAGTCTAAACAATGAATGACATTCAAACAACATGAACAGAAAGATAAAACATGAGTTTATGAATGAAGCTCTGATACCAAGATCGTGCAACCCAATAGGGAAAGATCCCAAGAACCCACATCTAATCCGAATATGCGCATCCCAAGAATGCTAAACAAAGGTTGATGATCCACTTGAACCCTTGAGCATGAAAGAACAAAGACCCGAAGTGTTGGAAGACGCCACAAGGTTGATCAAGTCTTGATAAGTTGTTAGTTCAATAAAGAACCCTAGAGAGAATCCTCTCTCAAGAAGAAACTTGCACAATGTAAAGTTTATGATAATCTCTAATCTGATCTCCAGAATGTGCATTACAATGTATTTATAAAGGTTACATTCTGAAATTCTAAAGGATAAAATGCAATCTAAAATCTAGGAAGATAAAATTCAAATTTCAAAATAGTATCTATCCTAAAATCTAGTTAGAAGAATATTCAACAGAATATCTTCTAGCTAATTTTGAATTTCAAATTTAAAACTGATATTAATCCTAAAATCTAATGATATTCAAAAGAATATCTTCTATCTAATTTGAAATTCAAATTACAAATGTTCGTATAAAATAAGTAAGCAATTTCTAATCTATATTTTAGGCCCAAAATGTGATTATTTAGACCCAAATGAGTCCTCATATGCATAGCCCATGGTCTAAGCCTTTTCATTTGAAGCCTCCAAGCCCAAAATAGAATCTGCAGGTCTATTTTCAGCCCAAATCAAGTTAATGACGTCCTTGGAGCCTTCATCCTCATTTGTTGATCCAAATGCCATTTGTTTTTGTTGATACCTTGTTTTGATGATAACAAAGTTTTAATTCAAAGGTTTCATGGCAGGATTTGGAAATGGTTCTGAAATTTTGAAATTAAGATTTTTCAGTTAAACAACTCGAGTTAAATGTTGTGTAACTCGAGTTGCATAACTATGTTTTTGAAAACTTTTTATTGCAACTCGAGTTTTCAGTTTCAAGTTTTGATGACTCGAGTCACAGGCCTTCAAGAACTCGAGTCACATACCTTAACTTCATTATTCAGGAATTTTCAGGTGCAACAACTCGAGTTAGAGCCTATACAACTCGAGTCACTGAAAACTTTCATCAGCAACTCGAGTCACCTACTGCAAGTTTTGATGACTCGGGTCACTGGAACTTTACAACTCGACTCGCATGCCTATGAATTTGATTTCTATGAAGTAAAACTCAAGTTAAGCCTTTTGTAACTCGAGTAACAGATAACTTCAATTGACAACTTGAGTCATCATACTTAAAGTCAAGACAACTCGAGTTGAGAACTTTTTAGAACTCGAGTCTCGCATCTTGGATTGTCTGAGGGATACCTTTTTCACTACTATGAACTCGAGTGACTAAGAGTTGTAACTCAAGTTACATAACTATTTTTCAAAAAGTTGCAATGCAAACTCGAGTTACAGCAACAAAAGTTTTCTCCACTCGAGTCAAACATTTTTGAAAACTTGAAGTTCTATCACATAACATTTCAAATAGTTGTGAACTCATGAGATAGAACTCGAGTCACTCATCAGGCAACTCAAGTTAAAACTTTATCTGACAAATCAGCATCTGACACGGAGCTTCTCTGTTAC